>JASANF010000645.1:0-113703 GCA_030248245.1 Trissonchulus sp. WLG1_4
TCATATAATATAGTTATGTTTTCGTCTTTGTACTTTTAATTTACCAGTAGGCGCCAATTTTCTGCGACGGTTTAAAATGGTATCTGAAAAATCCTAGTGTCGTTACATATTACAAAAACATGTACATGCTCAAGTCTTTTTTACAAGAAATGGCCGCGTTTAATATTTCCCGTGGAATATTGACACTCATGCCTCATAATGCAACCGCTACTCACTCAGCAGAAGTGCTTGTTCATGTCATTTTTGTATTATCAGCGAAAATATTCCCATTCCAAAAGTCAATATTAGTCACATCCGCCACATGTAAACTGTTGAGCACAATTTTCATGCACATTAAATATGAAAAATTCATGGCACTTTTTAACAGTATTAAAATTTCATACTCAGTAGATATTTCTATCTGCATATAATATAAAACAGGATGTAACAAAATCGTGACGCAATGATCTTCCATTAATCAGACTACACAAACGAAATAAAAACGTTTATTAAATAAAGGAGATTGCAGCTAGTAAATAATTCTGTGGGGATCAAAGAAATTAATAGACAAACCACCAAAGTGCACAACAAAGTAAACACACACACGCTAGACAATTACGAACACTAGAAGATTCAAAGAACAAATAACAAGCTACATAGCATAACAAGAAGTTTACAAAAAAATTTGCAGCAATCATGAAGTACAAAAACAACAATATACCCATTTAGCTCGAGGATGATAGACAAGCCTTCGTACACGACACAGGTAGAAATAGAAAATTTTATGTACGTACGTATTTGAATGCCTCTACGTATCTATCAGAATCACGTTTGTATATACATTACGTACTTGAATATGTCTGCATATCTATTGTTTGTATCAATAGAACCAAACAAACAACATTCAGCGAAGCAATAAATTCAAATTTATTCTCTCCGAAATTTACTTTTTTAAAAAAAGCAAACTTGAATCACATGGAATTGATACAAATTCAGTCTAATATGTAGGTTTCACAAATCGCTTTTAAATAAACGACGCCTGCGTTTTTGTCGAACCGAGCCGGCTGTGTTTTTTGTGCTCTTTCAAATAAAACTGCTGCAAATTTTTCAAACAAGTTCCTAACACCAACTGCACTATATATATATGCATATACGCACGTAAACGCTGCCAAGGTATTCGTTTGTTGAAAAATTTACATAGTTATCTCAGTGGAAGGCAAACGTGAAGTATATTCCCTAAAATCTAGATAACATACGAGCAGAGCCAAAACTAAAGGAAATATGCAAATGAAGCAAATGCCTTAAGTAGGCTTTCCACAAAATTGTCACTACAGCTTCATTCAATGATTAGTCGGCAAGCCCCCCGCCTTAATTTCAAAAAAAGATTCGACAAGTTCGGTTATACGTACGCGACTTAACAGCGAAGAACCTTTTCAAATAGGCAGTCTGAAAAAAAAGGAACAAACTAAATCCATTCATGACTAGTTTTTTGCACAAAGTCGAAGCAATGAAATTTTTTAAACAAAATCCTTCTCTACACAGCCTGTCGGATATACAGGTCACAGTCGTTTGGAGTTGTAAAAAACCACCTACCAATTTTACAATACTACATTAGTATGACGTAGTACAACATTACTGCAAGTACAAAACTTCGTATTTACGTAATAAATGTTGACCTAAAAATTTCTAAAGTTGGTCGTTACAAAGGCTTGAAGGGCAGTTCTGAAATCAATAAGCCTGATAAGATATTCATGCAGAGTGTATTTTAACAGTTTACAGTATAGAACGCAAGATAATTTCAAGTATTAATTTAAAACTTGCATTTTAATGTCAGTCTAACAATATTAGATCAGACAATTAATTTCACGTGCTCACAATAAGTACGTCAAACTATATATATATATATACATAAAAAAGATAGAAACATTAAAATTAAAACAAGGTCAAAGATATGGCATAAAAGTGATGATATATGAAACAATTACCACCAATAATACTGCTTACTACCTTGTAACAATTAGGAATAATTTGTATTATATTATAATATATTATTTTGTAAATAAATACCTGCAAAATGCACAACTACAAAGACAAAAGTGCTAGCGTGTATAAGGACATACGATAATACAAGATCATAGAGGCAGACCGAGTTCACATCTGTCCTGAAATTCCATGATATATATACCGAAAAACTTGAAAATATCTCAAGTTGGCAGAAACGTAAACGGTTTTACTATTACGTAGCACGGCAGTATGCAGGATGAAATACCCGTCCTTCTTTCGTTCTTTCCATCCATCAGAATCTCGACCATTGTGCTTATGGACATGAATGTGAACAAGGTTAAAAAGTACACACAGACAGTCATTAGGAGCAGAGGTTAAAGAAAAGGAACCATGCAGAAACCAACACCCGTGACAGTATTCAGTAAATCATCACGCAAAACACAGCACAACATTAGCCTAACCAACAATGACATCAACAACGCGAACACTATAGATTCGAATTCAACCTATTACAAACCAAACACTGACAACAAGAACACGTTAGTGTCACTTATAAACAACAATTACTAAATCCGTGTCGAAACAGAGAGTGAATGTAAACATGCAATTGTGATATTTGGACATATTCGCAGTTTAACCTTTACAGTGAAGATGCGTGCCCAATATAAAAAAATTCTCGCCACGTTTTTTCTCAAAATAGGCACAGCGTACTTTTCGAATTAACATACTTTATCATTATATAACACCTTACGTCACTTCAACCTGCGCACGCCTAACATTCACCAGAATTTAGCAAAATAATTATTCTAAGGTAGCGCTAGCGTAATCTAGTTTAGGGAATCATTTTTTGCACGTTTTGGTAAGTGCTTTTTTTGCAATTTTTTCCAGTAAATTTATACACATCTGTGCGACAATTCCACAGCAAGAGTGACACAACAACCGAAACAAGCCTAGCTCCTAGCCCTTTCACATCATACACCAGCAGCGGATGCACTAACGCAATGTCCATTCAGAGCCTCAGTTTGATCCAATCTCAACTGAAATCCTTTGTTGCTGAAATTTTCTTCCTCTTCAACACTTTCTGCCAACAAAAGTGGATCCGTTTTGGTTTCCATGGCAACGCCGTCCTCCAGAGTGGGTGCCAAAGATTGGTCCGTAGGTTGGGATGATTTCAGACCATTTGTCAGGGATCCCAAGCTGCCCAGCGGTGTCTCCTTGACCGTGCCACAAAACTTGTCGGCCAAAAATCGACAAGGACTGTTGCCGGTTTTGTAGCACTGCCAGAAATAGCGACCGATCACAGCAGACAGCAGGGGACCCGGCGTGAACATGGAAACGACCACGGGGACCACAGTGGCCAAGTCATTGTCGGGCTGATTGAAGGACATCTGGGATTGAAAATAGGAAATTAACAAAAATGAATAAACATGATCTCCCAATAAAATTCTTAAAATTCTTAAAAGTCTTACAGAAAACTTACAATATAATTCCTTAAAAAACACTGTGGGTAGTTTCTGCACAATGTCTGTCTGTCTGTCTGTCTGTCTGTAAATAACTTTCACTGACAGTTGAACACGTTGAAACTTTATAAAATAACTCCATGACATTGAAACTTTACAAACTACAACTTTACAAATTGTCTAGATTGTCTAGATTTAAAGTGCAACAAAAATCGGACGATTAGCACTATGAATCCTGAGAGCACAGGTTCTCGTCTAGCGATGCAAACAATCACGAAACTTTCACACGCCCATCGCCATAGATTCGCTGCTAACATGTACTACTAAGTTAATGGCAAGGATTTTCATAAACAAAACAAAAACATCAAGTTGCTATTTTCCTATCGACAGCTTAGTAGCCCGGTCTCAGAGAAAAAAATCAGAGTGACAAAGATTTGCATCACAGAATTGTCAAAAAATATCAAATCATCATTGACCGGCTAATAAAGTTACCCATTCTGAATTCTCACAGTCCATAATATAATTAACTGTGCCATTTGACTCGTTTGTTAAACTGCGAAATCTTAGTAATTTTGCACAAACCCTCCTATTTTAAATTCAATACAGTACGTCAAATATATTATTTCCACCAACTAATAAATATATATTTCCGCAAAAATTTAAACAAAAAAATCACAAAAAATACCTTCAACAGCATGATAGCTATCCCGGAATTCTGTACACCAGTTTCGATGGTCACAGCCACAATGTCCGCATAGGGCAGACGGAACAGATTGCTGCAGACGAGGCCGGAGAGGAAGCCGGACCAGGGCAGGATCAGGCCGCCCAGCAGCACACGCCAGGTCATCAGGCGCAGCATGTAGATATTGGCATAGACGCCGAACGTGCAGATGAACAGGATGATCAGCAGCAGAAACGGGCGAAGAATCTGCAAACAGACACAAAAAATATTATGTAAAAGGAAAAAGTCCAGTAAAAAATGAATGAAATAATGTCCACTGGCCTTCATTTTAGATTGTACTATACTCAGCGTATGCATTCTCAAAAATTTTAAAATGTATTCGAAAATTTCACAATAAATTTCGACAACCATTTATATCAAAGCAACTGCAATCTGTTAACTATTTAGCACAATAGATTGGTTGAATGAATCTCTACTATTACATTTTTATTTACGTGCTATTATCACTAAATCTTCGACTAACTTATAGTTTAAATGTCTAATCAGAACACAAGATAGAAGAAAATAGATTCTATTCTAAACCAAGCATTGTATTATATTCCATCTCCTTATTACCTTGCGAATGACCTCAGCGACCCGTGGGAGACATCGTCTGATGAGCACGCCGAAGAGCAGCGGGACCACCAGTATGCCCAGCGACATGATGATGTTCCGGTAGGGCACCGTGATGTGCGCGTCTTCCGAGCCGCCAACGAAGTGGGAACCCAAGGCGAACATCCACATCGGCAGGGTGGCTGAAACATACACCAAAAACTAAAACTAAAATATTTTACATCCGGGCTGGGGGTAATCACAACACTTTAAGAGTATTCTCGGTCAATCGGAACAGCAAAACCCCCCAAATTTTGATTGCGTTGGATGTTGAATCATACGTCTGCACGAACATTGGGGCATACGGGCAAGCGGATGAACCGACGTAGCTTGGACTTTTGGAACCGACATTTAAATAATACTTCCGTCCGTTCAGCCGTCTGTCCGTTTGCCTTTCAGCCGTATATATGTGCGCTGGTTCAAACTACAAAGTATCATTCAGTCTATCCATAGTGTCTCCATGCCCCGTTACATTGCACATAATCACAATACTGCATGCATGTATACCCAGTGCAGCTGATGTGCTGATAAACGTCATAGTGATGGACAAATCCACGTTGCCATCCATCAACAGTGTCCAGAAATTAGAAGCACCCCCGCCGGGACTGCAGCCAGCGACGAACAGACCCAAGCCCATGGCTGATATCCCAGCCGACAGAAACAGTTGACGAGCCAGCCAGTACGACATCTATAACAAAGCAGTATGACACCATTTTTAATTGGTTTTCCGTTCTCGCAAGGCAATGCACGTGTGAGTGATCGTTTGCAAAGATACAGAAATTTAGGTGTCGCTTAGGCTTAGTTTTATAATTCTGCATTCTAAGCTGTTTATGTGCACAGCTTTGGAGTAGAGAAAACTACTTTCATTTTTAAAGACCAGAATTAGCAACTACACACAAAACAAATATAGCACATTAAGGAGACTTAAAAAGTATGTATAAATAAGCTCTGTAAAGCTTTAGTCGCAATACTAAGTACAATAGTGCCAATCGCTGCCGTGAAACAACAATGGAACAAATAAGACTGCTGTTCAGCTGAATTTCTTCATGTAGGATTAGGAAAGTAGTTATGTCGCTCATGTCGTAAGTTTGCAGTATTATTCAAAAAAGCGGATGGAACCACAACATGGGCCTGAAAGAAGGAGGACGGGCATCGGGCTACTTTTTTGGATCGATTCTTTGAATTAAAACTTCTTTCCCTTCTGGTAATTAGCCTAGTATAGACTATAAAAATATACTTGCGATATTACTTACCAACGGCATAAATACAAACTGACAAAATAGTCCAATTAAAGGAGCAATGGGCTTTTTAATTTCCTGTCGAACGACGTCCAGACATAATTTGCAGCCCATGCCGATGTTCGCCATAATGATTAGGATCGTGAGCACGCCAACAAATATGTGACTCATCACCGCTTCATCCTTCGTTCGCAAGACATTCACTCTCAAAATGGTCCAAAACGACTGTTTCGACTCCCCCGAAACCAGTTCTGTTCTCACTCGAACCCAAGTTTTACCCAAAAATATACCTTCTACTCGAAGGTTATGGCGTATTTGATAGATTTCACCGGGATAGTTTTCAGTAAGATTACTTTCGCAAAAGCTGGAGCTGAAAAAAGCCTCTTGGTCCAATTCTTTAACTTCCGACGGCTTCAGAACAGATGCTGTGCTATTAGTCATTTCGTAATAAGCAGATTCACTAAAAGTTTCAGCTCGTAAATCTTGGCCAGTATCGTTGAGCATCAATTTAGCAACCGCAGGATCATCTGAAAACATTCGATACTCCGTGTTGCAATCATACATGGGCATTGGGCAGACTCCCAAATTCTAGCCTACACCAGCTACGACGTTTGCGAGGTTGCCTGCAAGCATTCCCGGGGGGGGCGCGTGCTGAGCAAAGGTTTAAAAAATTTTTGGTTTGTGAGCCACCCACCGTCTTTTAAAATCCACAAATTTTAGACGTCCTTTTAATTACAGACAAAGACACCATACACATGTGTATTAACATATTGTTATCATTTTTCAGACAGCAATATGAGCCGGTGGTGAAGCAAAAAACATAGCTCTTTAATGTTACGTTTCTGAGGACGGAATGTACCTACACCTGAGAAGTTTTAGAAAGTAGGACAAGAGCTAGTCTTATGGCAACCTAGCAGACAACATGGTGCGACGTTGTCTTATAGCAACCTCCCAGACATGTTGCGACGTCGTTTTTTGCAACCTCGCAGACATGTTGCGAATGTTGCGACGTTGTTTAATAGCAACCTCGCATACATGTTGCGACGTTGTCTTCTAGCAACCTCGCAGACATGTTGCGACTTTGTCTTATAGCAACCTCAAAAAAGACATGTTGCGCCGTTATCTTATGGCAACCTCGCAGACAAATTGTTGCGACGTTGTCTTATAGCAACCTCGCAGGCCACAGGTAAAGTTAAACTTTAACCTTACCCACAGTTTAACTTTTAACTTTACCCACAGGTAAAGTTAAACTTTAACCTTACCCACAGTTTAACTTTTAACTTTACCCCGTATTCTAAGAATTAACCTTTACCCGGTCCCGGTGGTAAACTTTAACTTTACCCTTACCCACAGAATTAACTTTACCTTCACCTTACCTGTGGGTAAAGTTAGCCTAACTTTACCTGCAGGTAATTTTGAGAATACGGCCCCAGAAATTAGCTCAAAATGGTAGTCCGGCCCATCCCTCAATCCAAGACTGGCACTAGCTACGCGACTGCTAATCAGCACAGCATTTGTACAAACAAATCACAGCAACACAACTGCAAAACTGTTCCGTACCCCCCCCCCCCCGTTTTGCGAAATCCTGGATACGCCACTGACTGGAACAGAAAAAGCAAAAGCAACTCACCAATGCTAATGAAGTTAGTAGGTTTCGGACTGTTTTCGCCACCAGGATCTCTGTACATCATAAATAAGGATATATCTTGACTTTGACCAGTGAGCACGTAGACGTTCTGTACAGAATTGCCCGCAGACTTGAAATTCACGCAAATTTGAGCGCTGGCAAACTGCACGAAGCAAGACAAAAAATGCAGAAAAGTATACAACAGTAGCACAACAGGACACCGACTGTAACGAATCATAGCTGCCGCGGGAGATTTCAAAATTTAATTATATAGGTAGATTATGAGCTGAGCACCAAAATCTACGATAGCGGAGTGCGGAGTACCAAGGAAACTGCGAACTAAACTAAACTCTAAACTGCAATTGCGACAAGCCAGTTGGCTTTACGGCGACCAATAGTAACACACATACGTGCCTATATCAATCAATCAATCCGTATTTAATCGCCTATTGACATGAACACTTATCACCTAAGATTATAATTTCAAAAAACAAATAAAGCTAAATAAAAAAATTAAATTGAGTAAATTAAAAATAAAATTAAATTAAATTAAAGGCCCGTATTCACATACTAACACTAACACTTAAAGTTAGTGTAAACCCTAACTTTAAGTGCTTCGCAGTACTAAATTAAGTGTTACGAAGCACTTAAAGTTAGTGTTTACACTAACTTTAAGTGTTAGTGTTAGTATGTGAATACGGGCCAAAATGTCAGGCTTTCTGAGAAAATCGACCATCATCAATGGTAGCTTGGGCGACCTCAGGTATCGATTTGCTTCAATTTTATATATATGATAGCCTTAAATATCAAACGAAATTGTGCGCAGTTGTTCGGTCTGAAACCTCACTGTTGACTAGATACTGCTTTTCAAAAATCTAGATTTTTCTTATTTCTTGGTTTTAGCGAAGTAAGGCACTTTTACTGGTACTGTACTCTGCATGATTAATTGAATTGATTGAAAATTTGCACAAAGGTACACGTGTACATACTTTATTATGTGGTGTAGCAAATGGAGCTGTAGCTTGCTGCAGAGTTAACCTATAGGTCGTTTCTACTCTCCGGCTTTATGAATTTTTTTGGTGAAATTCTAATATTTCGCCCTGTACCTTGGCCCATAGATGCTGGCCGCGCCTAATCTTTACATACCCAACAATCAATACATATAGCACGTGCACATAAAAAATGGAGAAAATTGTCGCGGAGTTAGATACTTTTTCAATGACTTTTACCCGTCAAATTTGCCTGTTTTTTCATGTTCGGCAGTTTTTGTTACGTAAATACAAAAATTCACCTGGATTTGACATGGGCCGCGCCTAATCTTTACACACCTAACAAGCAATACATATAGCAAGTATACATAGAAAAAATCAAGACAATTTTCCCACGTACACATAAAAAAATGGAGAAAATTGTCGCGGAGTTAGACACTTTCTCAATGACTTTCGCCTGTCTAGTTTGCGGTTTTTTGGCATTTTTGGCCGTTGTCTGTCTTTTAAATGTTAATTCACCTAGATCTGACATGGGCCGCGCCTAATCCTTACACACACAACAAGCAATACGTATAAAAAGTAGACAAACAAAAAATAAAGACAATTCTCGGGGAGTTAGATACTTTTTCAATGACCTTTACCCGTCAACTTTGTCGTTTTTTTTGCATTTCTTCCAATTGTATGTGTTCTACACGTTAATTGAGATGCAGTACACATTGTATACCTTTAATTTTTCTACAAGCTGTAAGTACTACATAGAGAAAGTGCCTTTGAACGGCTTCTATTTGTCTAAGTATGCGCATTTTGACACAGTCCCATTTTCAGTTTTGCTTTTTATTTTTTTTTGTGTTCTACGTATGTATGTAGTTTCCGTATTTTGGAATCAACATTTTTGCATATCTTCAATATGTTTGTTATGAATTGAGTTGTGTACATATAAGAAGCGTACTTGTGTACAGGTACTTCTAAATATGATAACTGTAATTTTTATCATCGATAATGTTCATGAACATGAAGTCAGTAAAGTTATATATCTATGCTCAAAAACTGTTTCCTGCAGGGATTTGTCTCCGCACTTCATCGTCTGCTGATTCAGTTTGGATATCATCCATGTAGTCTTTCAGATATTAAATATGGCGATTCTACTGGTGTCCCACTCCCACGGCACTGTTTTTATCGCAGTCTGCCATTCGACTAAATAATGAAATTAGAAACACTTTTTTAAAGCATATACAGTACATTGCAAAAAAAGTTTCCAATTCGTTACTGGTAACGAACATTCGTTACCAGAAAAAGACGAAGCTTCGTCCAAAAGAGTAAAAGTGTATGCCTGGCCAAGAGTAAAAGTGCTAATAAAATAAATAAAGAATAACAAATCCTTATCTCACAAGTTCCAGTACAGCAAATATGTGTTTCTGTTTTCAGTACCTTATGGGCTATAAATTTAAGGTGAATTTGCTTAAGTTAATTGAGAAGTATGGATCTATGCAAGACATAGATACTACGAATTGAATTATACTACAACATTACATTGAAAAAAGTTAAAGGCGAAACTTGTAGCCACCCACCTAAGCATATTAAAAAAATGCCAAAATGTTGAAAACATGGAAAATTACAAAAATTTCAAAATACGGAAACAACACAAAACACAAAAAAGAATACACAGCAAACCTGAAAAGACAACTGTGTCAAAAAACGCATACTTAGACAGATAGAAGCCGTTCAAAGGCACTTTCTTTATGTCGTACTTACAGCAAGTAGAAAGATAGACAATCGCCACTGCATCTCAATTAGCTTAACTGTACTGTACTGTACTGTACACATCTGTACTGTAAAAGACATAAAATTGGAAGAAATGCAAAAAAAACGACAAAGTAGACCGCTAGAAGTTATTGAAAATGTATCTAACTCCCCAAGAATTGTCTTTATTTTTTGTATGTATACTTTCTATACGTATTGCTTGTTGTGTGTGTAAGGATTAGGCGCGGCACATGTCAGATCTAGGTGAATTAACATTTAAAAGACAGACAACGGCCAAAAATGCCAAAAAACCGCAAACTAGACAAGCGAAAGTCATTGAGAAAGTATCTAACTCCCCGAGATTAGTCTTTAAATTTTGTATGTATACTTTATATATGTATTGCTAATTGGGTGTGTAAGGATTAGGCGCGGCAAATATTAACTCCAGGCGAATTAACGCTTACAAGATAGACAACGGCCAAAAATGGCAAATTAGACGGGTAAAAGTCATTGAAAAAGTATCTAACTCCCCGAGATTAGTCTTTAAATTTTGTATGTATACTTTATATATGTATTGCTAATTGGGTGTCTAAAGATAACGCGCGGCCCATGTTAAATCAAGGTGAATTAACGCTTACAAGATAGACAACGGCCAAAAATGCCAAAAAACTGCAAATTAGACGGGTAAAAGTCATTGAAAAAGTATCTAACTCTCCGAGAATTGTCTTTATTTTTGTATGTATACTTTCTATAGGTGTTGCTTATTGGGTGTTTAAAGATAACGCGCGGCCCATGTCAAATCCTGGTGAATTAACGCTTACAAGATAGACAACGGCCAAAAACGCCAAAAAATGGCAAATTAGTAGGGCAAAAAAGTTAAACTTTAACTTTAACTAAAATTAAAAAAGTTAGGGGTCTTACTTTAACTTTAACTTTAACTTAAAAAAGTTAAGGGTCTTACTTTAACTTTAACTTAATTTAAATTCAAACACCCATACTTTAACTTTAACTTAAATTCCGCCAATTTCTTAACTTTAACTTAAATTATAACTTTTATTCAAATTTTTGAATCTAAACTTTTTTTAAACTTTTTTGATTTACGGTAAGATAATTTAAGAAATATTTTAATTGATGTTCTAGTTAACCAAAATTGTTGTCAAATTTAATTTTTTTCCTCCAACGCTGTACACAACCGTAGTCCGTAATTGTTGGTCGTGGTACCTATTTTTACTAGAGGCCGCTCAGCTTAACCCTTTCCTTCATGAATTTTTCTAAATTGTCCAAGCCAAGTCCAAGCTCTGGCCGGGATTTGATCCGCTGCCACAGACTGGGCATGCTTCCCAGAAACAACTTTGTGGCAGTACTGTCACGCCAGACCACTCGGCCACCAGCTCGCTTCACTGGGATACCTAAGGTATCCTCATGAAGGACATGATTTTGTGAAACATCAGGCCGACAGGTTTCACTAGTAGGAGTTAGGGCCAATTGTTGCTCTGAAGCAACATTATGAATGAATGGGTTAACGCATTCACAACATATTGTGAGGCGCTCATATAATTGTAAATTCGAAGTAGTGTAGTGGTATTTGTTCCTTTTAGAGAATCATCTCTGCAACGGCATAGTGTAAAAGTAGCAGCCACATGTTGTCCAGCAAATATAATTAACACGTAAAGTCAGTATGGGAGCTGACTGCTCTTTTTTTGCAGACAGGTTTTTTTTACATTTTTTTAATGAAATGTTGGTCACTTTGGGTATTGACTATTGAGTTGTCAAAATTTTGTAATTTAAGAACTTTTGTTTGGTAATTTTTTAAACTCGATACACATACGAATCACTTGATCGTCTAGTCTGATGTCTGTTTAGTACTTTCCTTCTACATAGTCTTAACTAAACATTGCTACACTTCGAATTAGCGTTTGTCGAGTGGTCAAAAGCGCTAGTCCACAAGTAGTTGATACTTCGAAGGTCTGACCCAAATACATATGTTCAATTTTTTGCGAAAAATGTATGCAACTTGTGTCAAAAAAACTGTTGTGATCGTAGATTTTCTTGTCAAAATATGCGATTGCGTGATTGAATTGATACCAAATTTGCCTATAGTTGTAAGGTTTGATGTCACCACTTCGATTTCGATCTCATGTCGGGCAAAGGCGTACCCAGGGGGGAAGGTTGGTATTCCCCCCAAAACTTTTTCCAACTGAATTTTTACACATTTTCCCCCCTTTGATTTTTTGTGGTCCGCTCAAAAAATTTTTCTGATACGTCTCCAGCTGTCCTAAATAGGCCTAAGTAATAAAAAATTTCCCACAATTTTTTCTAGGGGCTGCCCCCTCAGACCCCTGCGACTATGTGGCTTAATATTCCTTGCTATTATTTTTCATCAAAGCCTGTGCATGTATACACGAGTACATTATGCTGCATTTAAATGTATACACGAGCAAGAGTACATAATAGTGTCTCACTCTATTTAGAAGAAGAGTGAGACACTCTCCTTTCTGCCTGTGTTATAGCACAGGCAGGTGCGCTCGTCATTTCCAGGCCACCGTTTTATGCAATATGTGGTTAGCCAATCAGCGCGTAGATTCTCTGCGAAACACACTTTAGTATATAATCGCTGATGCGTTGATAAGCATTAAGATATGGATAAAAGGTTAAAACTCATTATTTATTCATAGTCTGCTTGCAAAACTTTTGGGCTAATTTTGGTCAATTGGAGACGGCCAGACTATAAAAACAAAAGGGGGGACTCATTTTCAGTCGGAACAAAGCCGGCGCTGGCCGTGCGGCCGGTCAAAATCGGCCGGCCGGTTAAAAACACCGGCCGGCCAACCAGATTTAACCGACTGATAAAATTTGGCCGGCATAAAAATCCGTCAGGCTAAGTTATGCCAAAATGACACTCTGGATTTGGATCAATATGTAGGTTTTGTCCAAAAAATTGGCCGCTCCGGCCGGCCGGCCAGCCGGCTATTACCGGCCGGTCACAAACACTACGCCCTTGGTTTGCCCATAACGATAACTGTTTTATTTAATAGCATTCATTAAAGGATGATACACGTAAACAGCAATGCGAAGTTAACTCAGCGCGTTTGTTCTGAAGGCGAACAGCCTCCGGAGAAAAGTTTTTAATTTCGAGGCCGAATTTCATGAATCTCCGGCTATTCTTGGTATGCGGCTCCGAAAAATTTTTCTTTGCTCAGGGCAAAAGAGGGGATATAATCCCCATCTCCCCCCACCGTCCGCCCTTGAAACCCGGGGTTTATTTTTGTTACCATCATGAACCCAATTGACCCCCACGGACTACAGTAACCACTGGGGTCATTTTAAAAAAACAGTTCATTAGAAACTTTCATCCAGCTTAAAAACTTTTTAAGCCTGTCAAGTCCATCTTTCGGTCACGTCTGGAAATGTCAGGAAAACTACTTCTAGTAGTTTGCGGAAGTTCTGGATGGTTTTCTGGCATTCCCAACTCTCGGCTCACCCATTAATGTCTATTCAGTAAAGTTACGCAGTGTGGTTATGTAAAAAGCTGAAAGATATGTTTATCTGTCTAAAACAACTCTTTATAACTTTAACTAAAAAAGTTTTGGATCTTAATCTAACTTTATTTAAAAAAGTTAGGGGTGTAACTTTAACTTTAACTTTTAAAAAAGTTAGTGGTCATACTTTAACTTTAACTTTAACGAAAACGGAGATCAAACTTTAACTTTAACTTTGAAAAAAGTTAGTGGTCTAACTTTAACTTTAACTTTAACTACAATGACTTGAAATGCAGCAGTTTGAACCACTTCAGACTGAGTTTCGTCTTTTCGAACCAAGATTCGTCTTTTAAGACAAGCCTTCGTCTTTTAAGACAAAACCTTCGTCCTTTTGGACTAACTTTCGTCTTTTAAGACAAAACTTCCGTCCTTTTGGACAAACTGTCGTCTTTTAAGACAAAACTTTCGTCCTTTTGGACAAAACCTTCGTCCTTTTTGGTTACGAAGCTTTGTCTTTTTGGACAAACTTTCGTCTTTTTGGACCAAGCTTCGTCTTTTAAGACAAAACCTTCGTCCTTATGGACGAACCTTCGTCCTTTTTTGGTAACGAAAGTTCGTTACCAGTAACGAATTGGAAACTTTTTTTTGCAATGTACTGTAAAACTAGGCCTTTTGCCTAACTTTAACTTTAACTTTAACTTAAATAAAAACAGGTTGACTTTTTTGCCCTACAAATTAGACGGGTGAAAGTCATTGAAAAAGTATCTAACTCCGCAAGAATTGCCTTGATTTCTTCCATGTATACTTTCTATATGCATTGCTTGTTGGGTGTGTAAAGATTAGGCGCGGCCCATGTCAAATCTAGGTGAATTAACTTTTAAAAGACAGACAACGGCCAAAAATGCCAAAACAAGCAACAGTTTGCTGCAAAAGAAAAAACAGTGAGAATTTCCAGTAGTTTGTCATGTTTGACAAAAAACCGGTTGCGAGCTCAATTTATATTCCAACCAAGAGTACATAATAGAAAAACTATAACACACTCCCTTCATGCCTTGGGGTTTGCTTCCATTGCGGACCGCAAAATAGACCGTATTTGTGTAGTTTTCAAGGAGTGTGACCTATTAGTTCAAGACAGAGTACTCACCTGTGGGGGTGGTACCCCCTCATTGCAGGACACTAAGCAAGCCAGCCCTCTCAGTTCTAGAACGCAGTGTCTTGAACTGATGGGGGTTTCCCTCCCCCAAGGGCACCCCTCAGGTGAGCACTATGTCTTGAACTGAGGGGTCGAAGGAACCCCCTTCTCAAAATTGATCAAAACAGGGCTATTTTGCGGTCCTCGTTGGACGCAAGGTACAAGGCATAGTAAGGAGTGTTTCATACTCTCTGTCATATAGTCTTGTTTCAATTGAGTAAATGCAGTGTACTAAAATCTTTCCATGCATTTATTCACATAGGTATAGGCATAATAACTTTGTTTGGGGTATTCATAAATTAGTTTGCAAAATTTTTGAGTGAACGTTTGTCTCCTTTTTATTAGAATTAAAAAATGTGTTAAATTTTGTATGATAGTCTTGTACGCATTCAAAATATTCCAAAATTAGGTTGTTCCAACTTATCGCAAAAGTTATTACTGAGAAAATATTGCAGGGATTCACAAAAGTTGTTTAACTTTAGACGGTCTGGTGTAAAACGTGCTTTTTGAATACAATTAGAACATTGTTGATGTATGTATGTATTTGAAGATCAATGGCAATAATTTGTAGATTCTTGTGTGTTTACAAACTGGCAAGCAAGTAATTTTCAAACTGATTTGCATAGATACGAGTGGAATGCCATGTTTACATGTGTGTAATACTGTAATGTTCCAAGTGCCCTTCAATTCTAACTGCATATCACACAACACACGCAAACAAACGCACGGTAACTGTGCGCCATACAATACATAATACCTACACAGCATAAAGGCATTAATATCATTACACTAGACACACACGCACACACAGCTATAGTTAATTTTACCACGTAGCCTAGTGTTTTTGTAGTAAGGTCATCATAAGAACCTGTTGCGGTGTGCCTCAACAGGAAAGACGGCAAATTTGACCTGTAAAAGTCATTGGAAAAGTATTTAACTCCGCGACAATATTCTCCATTTGTTGTATGTGTACTTGTTATATGTATTGCTTGTTGGGTATGTAAAGATTAGACGCGATCCGCATCAATGGGCCAAGGTACAGGGCGAAATATTAGAATTTCACCAAAAAATTCATCAAGCCGGACAGTAGAAACAACCTATAGGTTAACTCTGCAGCAAGCTACAGTTCCATTTACTACACCACACAATAAAGTATATATACATGTACCTTTGTGTAAATTGTTAATCAATTCAATTCATCATGCAGAGTACAGTATATATATATATATATATATATATATATATATATATATATATATATATATATATATATATATATATATATATATATATACTGTATATATATAAATATATACTGTATATATATATATATATATATACCTATATATGTATATATATATGACACGATTTCTGAGAAAATCGACTAATTCGATTTCGAAGTGGTAAAAAATGCACTTTTGTCTCAACTTTTTTCCAATTCACACATAAGTTACTTTTACCCGAAGTAAGGTATTTAAGAGCTAGAGCGCCCTATTCAGTGCCGAGATACTATTATTATTCCATTCCGACTTTTACGAAATTTCATTTTTCAGGTCACAATCTTTGACATCATGTTTTCACGTTTGAGTACGTACGGATGTTCTGATTTTTCTCACACGTAGACTACAGAGACTGTAGATATACAGTGCTTGATGATGTTCTGAATAATTCTATAATTGCAGTGGCAGGCAAAACATCCATATTGTTATTGTCTAATTATTGGTCAAAAAGTCACTCTTCAGCCTTCAGTGCTTAGCGCAAAATCGAAGGTCCCAAGATTCGTCCTGAAAAATGTGTCTTTATATAGTTCTCGTGTTTTTAAAGTGTTAAAAAACAGCCAATATTTGTGAGGAAAGTACTGAAATTTCACCCCAAATTAGACATATGCGTCCAATTTGGCAACGCTGTTCGGGGTTAACCGACATTATGTATTGGAATTCTACTTGAACTCAGTCACACAATCCTTGGCGATTTTGTAGCTGATATACAATGTGTTTTGATTTTATATTAATTGGCTAGTCACATGTTACCATAGTTCACCAAATGGAGTTCAACCTAAGATTTCTGCCTAAAACTATATACAAAATTTCACCTTTTGCTTTGTCTTGGCTGTACTAACTGCGAAAGTCCCAAGACTCTCGCTCTAATATGTATGCTAACTCTTTGCGTATAGTGGTAAAATGTCAGCTAGTAGGCATTTAGATGTTAGCTTCGCCGCGCGCTCATGGCTGGCGCCGACAGAATTCGGTTGTTAATTTCATTCTGAATTCGAAGTGTTCAATTACAGTATTTAATGATTTCTTAATTGAAGAGAACCTCAACTAAATCATATTTTCCTAAAACTGTCATGAAACGTTACTTATGCCTTAGCTGCAATTTTTAGTTGCACGCGAAAATGGTAAACGAAACTCAGGTGTCGACAAAATGTAACAAATTCCAGCAATGGAAAAATAAAGGCTTTACCAAACAGAAAAGTTTTTTACTTATTTGCTTAGAAATACTAGCGTCAAAAGCAGCCTTGAGCAGCTTAGTCACATTTATTATAAAAAATTGAGGGCACAAAGAATACGAGAAACATAATTCTGTAAAACATTTTGTTTTTATTTTGAGTTTTTGGTCTCAACGTTTTGCCTGGTTTTAAGGACAAATTACAAAAAAGTTTTCACATTGGGCACTTGAGTGGTAAACAGTAGTTTTACTAATTTCCGTCACATAGTGCAATTGGAAATAATTTCGGAGCGGTAAGTAATCATATGGTTTGACGTTATTAAAAATGTTGTCGTAAAATATGATCAAATAGCACGCGTCATACTTGTGACGCAAAAGTGTAGAGTAATCCTGCATCGGAATCACCCTGTATCGGAACTGAACTTGTAATGGAGTATACGTTGAGTTGACAATATCGTAGTAAGTAACTTTATTCTAAGTTTAAACTAAAAGCTTTCAATTAGCATCTTCACTGTCCAACCAAAGCTTTTGCAATAATAGACAGACAACGAACTTTTATCACCCAAAAATTTGCGCAAGTACTTATTTGGCATTGCTTCATTAAACTGTGATACACGTTCTTAGTTAGTACTTGCAAATTAACACCACATTATTGATCATTTATTAGCCATGAAGCAATGAAACCTTCATGATGTTGTAGACTTGGTTGCCTACCACTCACTACGAGTAAAGTTGCATCACTCAGAGACAACCTCACTATGGTGATTAAAAACTGCTACAGCTAGTACCTCTTTTAGCTCGTATGTGATATTTATGGCTATGACTGTAGCAAATGTCAAGAACATTATGCATATTCTTAATAGCCCATTTATTCATTTTAATTTAACAGACCATTTTTCATTATCATTTACTCATCATATATATATATATATATATATATATATATATATATATATATATATATATATATATATAATATACTTATTCAAAATTGTTTTTTGCAGCTTGATTTTCTTTTGCAGCTTTAGTTCAAGTTATAGGGTCATAATAGTTATAATAGAGTTAAAATAATTTAAATTAATATGTTTTCATCGGAAATGTTTGCTTAGATGTTTGAGATTACGTGAACACTTTCAAAACTAAATATTTTAAGGATAACTAAAAATTGCTGAGATTAGAGAAAACATAAAACACTCAACTTCATCAAAAACATATAACTTTTTAAAGTTTTAATTTGTTAGATTATTGATAGGGTTTTATCTGTTTTATCCACAGTGTTAGCTTCATTATTTCACAATAATACGAAATTCTCACGACTAGACCGTTGAAGTTCATTGCGTTCAAATGATTAGAATATCAAAGTCTATTTGTTATGGTGACTGGATAGCGTTGTACTCGGAAGAAACCAGAGGATACGTCTTTTCCTTTCAATCAACGTAAGTTTCTTGCATTAAAAAATCGAAAAGGTGCAGGAAGGCAGAAAAGGAGCAGTAGCGTCTGTGTTAATGGAGCTTATCCTTTGAGAAGGTGGCACTCAGGGGAAACAACTTTGGCGATTAGTTATTTCAGCAACCTTTTTAACCATAATGTCTGGCCTGGCAGAAAAATTGTTCAGAATGGAAAGAGCTTTCATTTGATGTCATGTTGCGATAAACAATTTTGAAATTTTTTGAAGAAGTTTGTAATCGAGCGTAATTTGTTATCGCCATATACAATAGTCATTCATATGACTAACATGTGTGTTGTTTTAGCTTTAAATTTATGTATTAAACATGCATTTTTGTTAAACTTTGTTGCTTCTTAGCCGCTAAAATAGCACTTCAAAAATAAATAACCTAAAAAGCTATTTAATGTTTGAAAACGACAAATCTTTGATTATTTTGTTAAAAGTTTTTTATAGCTTTGGGTAACTTTTTCAACGTAATTATGCTGTAAAACTTCACCGGGAGCACCCCCTTAACCCCCCTTTACTCAATCACTACCTTTTACTTATTTTCGCTTGTGAACAAACGGTCAATATAATTCTCGTATTGTGTAACTTCTGTCGGTGACCTCGATTACTAGCTAGTCAGTCTGGAGTGTGGTGTGTTGGTCTTTTTGGTTCTTATTCGGTCTGTTAAATTCTGTTATTCGTATTCCGCCGCAAATGGCCTGTCCCTCTAATCCTGTTTCCTCTTATTAAGTTCATTTTTTTGGTGGACTTCGTGTACATTGTTGCCTTCAACTCGGTAGTGGTATTCTTAACCTTAGTGTCAGGTAGCGCCTACTGCGCGTGTGTTCCGTTGACCGTGCGCCTACTGCCCCATTCCTCTAGGTAAGCCTCTATACCCGACGGTGTTCGGCAACCCCGGCCCGTTCGGAAGACCCCGACTCTGACCTGGTTCTGTGAATGGGAGAAAGAATTGTTTCTACACGCCAACCCCTGTCTAGGCTTCACCCATTTGTAAGTGCCCGTCATACACGGCTTTACAATGCAGTACTAGGAAAAGTTTATTTTTTAAAAAGTGAGTCGTGTGGGCAAATCTCATATTTGTGCATAGCAAAGTTGACTACTTTAATGACGTTTAAGGATTTACTAGGCCAAACAGAAATAAATGTAGGGCCTACCGGCTTTTAACTAACACTGCACCTGAAAACAACACAAAGGTGCAGGTGGTGTTAATAAAGTTACACATGGCTGCCGCCATCCGCACAACCCAGCCAACAGCACATACCAACACACGAATGTGCATCTAAATATGCAAATTAACTCTGGCCGCGAGTACGTATATACGAAGCCAGTCTCTTCAAACTTTCAATAACCTGGATCCCTGCTGCTGATTGCGATCAAGCCGAAATTTCACCAAATGAAAGAAATAATGAAAATCTAGACGAGAAAGTTTTTAAACTTTAAATTTTTGTTTGCCTCAAACTTTGTGGCCGGTCAAACAGATTTAAAAAAGATTTTTAGCAAAATCAAAAATGGAATTAAAAAATTAAAAAATCTGAATCCCGTCCTGTCTAAATTTTTTGAAGATATTTCCATCGATATCAAGATCGTCAAAATCGGTTGAGGTTTCATTGAATTAGGTCATAATGAAAAATAGTGTGAGTGGCAAATTCGACATGGTCATAAAATTTTACGTAATTACATACAATCGTGTGCCCTGCAACAATCTTGTCACATACAGCATTGATTTATTCATTATTCTAGATCTGCATTCAACGAAGTTGGCATATACGCGCAGCAATCTAGCACAAAACCAAACGTGCCAAACCAGTTGTGTGAGTTTTGTTGTGTTTGTTGAATTGTACTTCAAATTTTCTTCAGCAACTAATTATATGATTGTTCATCATCGATTCAGAGGAATTTCTATGTTACTTACTGTAATGCTCTTTAATGTTCCTAACTTTTTCAAAACATAAGCCTGGTGATTGTTTTAATTGAAAAAAATCAAAAAATTTTCAGTTATGAAGAAAAAATATAGCATTTTATTTTTGTTCCACCTGGAGGTGGAACATTTGTTATGAGTTTTGCTTCCTAACACTGACTTATTGCTCTGTGTTGCGGCCATACGCTATGATTAACGTGTGATCCTGGCTACTGGTGACTTCTTTTTTGTCTGGGTAAAGGGGGACTCTATGGGGTGATTTCTATGTTTTCGACGTAACTTTTGCGAGAAAGTTCATCTCATTTCAAAAAACATAGCCTTAGCAAGCTAACTATGCAAATTTATTGTTGAAGACATTGTTTTTAATGACTTGATAAAGCAATTGCACCCCCTTGTCATTTCACAAACTTGATGACAGACTCATTTGCATATACTGTATCGATATGCAACGTAGGCTACTCACATTGTCAATCAGTCTGTTTGTCGCTTGTTGACACAACCGGTCTGAATTTGAATGATACCTAAACGTAGGCTGTAACTACAACATGACAGCAGCAAATTTAGTAAAGAGTGAATTGTAATAATGTACTTTGCTCCTCCTTTCCCAATACTTATAAAAAATAGCCTGTGATAACCCACTTTCGTGTGGCAAGCTGGTCTTTCATCATGAACCGAAACTTGAAGTTTGACAATTTTGTGTTGATTCCGGTTCAGCTACTGCCAGCAAACGTCAATTTCCTGTTGCTAAAGATATGATACATAGCTTGCTGCTAGAGGTTGTATTTATGCAATCTTGACAGTTTGACACTGCTACAAGGAAACAGTTTTAAAATATGAATTAATCAGACAATTAACCCATAAGAAAATCAAGAAGGTTATGTGCAACTAGAAAATGTAGACTGAGTGAAATACTGAAATGTTGCTCTGGGCGCTACAGGTTTGCAAATAATTCCAACTTGATCACACATTTCTTATAAATTTAGCGGTATGTCCCAGAGTACAGCAGGTTAACCTTTTCTGAGCTTAATGAAAGTTTAAGTTCAATTTTGAACATTCCGTTTGATACGGCGTCGTCTTTTATGTTACATATGAAGAGCTCATCTACTATGTAGGTTAAGTTTGGATCTGGGTGTGGAATCTTGCCCCCTTTTAGGGGCTACTTGTTTCATTATTGCAAAGTCACTGAGTTCATTTCTACAAAAACTTCCTCATGCATTAATTTAGGCTATCTAAGTGAATGGCTTCTACTTTTATACGACTAAGACTGTAGTGGGCAAGCCAAGACAATTGTTGATCTTTCGTTTGTGCCATTGGGATCCCGTCATCCCAGAAGGAAGGAAATGTAATGATCTACAATGATTTGAAATTAGTAGTCACGTGATGTGACTAATGAGCTAGCTCATTTAATTAAGATATTATAACAGTTGTAACTGTGCTGGTAGATTAGCGCAGAGTAGGTTAGAGCGTTAGAATCGCTTGATTTATGACTAGTATAGTCACGAAGTCCTGCCAATTCAGCCTGTTTTATTCACTACAGAAATTCTATTTTTTGTTACTAAATATAGTGTGTATTCCTTTACTTATCCTGGTTTCTTTTCTTCTATTATTTGTGGCAGAATGATTACCTATTTATTAATCATTCACTTACAGCTTATTGTTTGTTTGGTTTATTATTTTTATAAAAGTACAATTTAGGTATTTGCTTTCAAATTTGCTGCCAAAATCGCTACAAGCTGTGCAAGCAGGCTCGAATTTTGGATGAGCAGATCACCAAGTCCCCAAACGATGTAACACTACACTTACAGTTTACACATGCAAGGGTCAGGTTTGGAATTTTGTATCTTTTTGTAGCTAAGTATTTTTTCTGAGTTGACTGTGGTTATGATTCAGACATAATTTCATATCTCTATACAGTGCCGATCAGAATTGACTACCTATGATGCTGCAGTCAACGTCACTGATTGAGAAAAAGCGTCACTGACTGCAGTCACTGCATAAACGACACAAACGCCCAATAAATTGAATATGTTTACTGAATTTTCATAAGTGACTCCGGAATCACGTTTACATTAGTCACCAACCAGACAGCCGAAACAGTTTCTTTAGGTTGTGTACGTATATGTATTTACATGCTGCTGCCTGCAAAAACTGGGTTTTTTGGAAGCCAGTCTACCTGCCTGACTATAACGTCGCAAATTTCATAGTTTCTAACTTACTTAACCGCAATGTGAGTTGCATTGTCAAAATAACAATAAGTTAGTTATTGTAATTAAAGAAACTAAGTTAGTCAAACTTAAGATAATGTATTAATTTTAATACATTGCATATGCTTTAATTTTACAATTGTATTTATTTTTTCTTCTCAAGTTTACAACAATTTTTACAATTTACAGCTATGATTTAAATGTAAACCATCATATTATGCTGATAGTACACAATATATTGCGTTGAATAATGTTTGAAATATGTAATATACATTTTGTGCTTTTACAGTTAAAGAAAATAAGACTTGCTAGTTACTGTATGCTTACAAACCCAGTGTTTTAGGTGGCAGCGGCATGTACATATACGTCCACAACCTAGAGAAACTGCTTTGGCTGCCTGGTTGGTAACTAATGTCAGCGCGATTTGTAAACATGTTCAATTTAATGGACCTGTGACGTCAATGCAGTGACTGCAGTCAGCGATGCTCTTTCTCGATCAGTGACGGAGGTCGCTGATTGAAACATAAGTAGTTAATTCTGATCGGTACTGTAGTCCATTTTATTGTGTTTCCATTTTTACAAGCACATAAAATATAGCTCTTGTTAGTTGATAAAAACAAAATTAGTTGAAAAACAAAATGATTATTGAAAAAGTTTACACACTGTTCATAGTTTCCACCTAGGAACTAATAAATAAAAGTCACAAGTATAACGTTTGAAAAAATTTTAGAAGGCAGCTCAGTTAGAAGCTACGGAAAACCAACAAGAGCAGTTGCTGAAGGCTGGCAAAGAACTACAATATGGTGACATAATTCAAGTGGGTTATGTTACGTAGTCATGTATCATGTACCATTTGAGTGCGCAGTGCGTACTAATAACGTGGTTGGATCTGAGTTTCTAAAATGTGTTACATAGCGTTCATACAAATTAACTGTTTTTAGTGCCAGCGGCTGGCAAAGACTAGAATGTAAATAACATGAAAACGACCTGCAAAAAATCAAAAGCGACACATGTTAAAGCGAACTTTTCTCAAGTTATAGTTTGGTGGGTTTTTCAATTTGTAACAAAGTTAATCAAGTAAAACTGTATTTAAAGTTATTGTCTTTAAATATAAGTTTCAGCTGAAACATGTTTTCGCCGATAAATACCTTCACGTTAATCCGGCCAAAACATCAAACACTGAAGCTAGCAATATGATGGTACATTTTTGGTATTGCTATTATCATTTTGCTATTATCATTGATTAAGAATTATGGTCATCGACTATGCATAGATTAAAGTGTCTGAATAAAATAATTTTACTTTACATTCCGCAAATCGAGCATTTTTCCAGTAAACCAGAACTTGGGATAACCTAATTTCGAGTAAATAGAAAGATTGTTTATTAACATATTAAAGTGATAAGTGAAATTTGAATATGTAGGAAATTCGTCAACATACCACTAAGTATGAATCCCCTATTGTAGTTTCATTTAGGTCGAGCTCAGATCTGAAAATGGCAAAACAGCTTTCTTCAAAATTTTACCACGATACAAAGTAAAGTCGGAAGGCGAAATAGTAAGAATTAAATTTCAAATTGTCTATGCTAATGTACAAAATACTTAAAGATTATATGCAAAGATCAATTCATTTTACTAGCAGAAGCAGTAAATCAAATCCAACAATGTATTATGCGGATGAAAATAACGTTTAAAGTGTTCATGTACAACAATAACGATACAAATAAGCCGAGGACAGAAACACAAGGAAACATGGGCAGTACGGCACAGGGCACACTGCTGGAAGGCTTAGTAATTACAATTTACTGTATTTTAATGAATAATTTTTAATATGACACATAATTCAATTAACTTACCGTAGGTGCAAGCAGGAGATCAAATTGTTTTTGAAGCCGTAAAAACCTCCGGAAATTATTTGCACAGCAGCGGCACAACTTTTCAAAAGCCATTCATTTATTGCAACAAGTAAGCGGATTGTTTTTGTTCTTATTCCATCCAGCGGAAAATACAATATTTTGATGCAAAGAAACTTGTAGTTGCGATGGTTAGTTTTACCTCCATCCGTTTGTACGGTCTTATTTCTGAGCATTATGACACAACGAACAGTTTAACAATTTAATGGTCCTATCCACACTACCTACAATGCGAAACGCAGTGTAAAGTAACGTCATAGTCTCCATTTGTAGTATTATAAATAGTAATTTAAATAATACTACATTGGTTCATTTTTGCTTATTATCAACATTATCCACATCGCATCAACATTGTCTTCTCCGATATTACTATAGCTGCTGTAAATTTTTTAAATAAACTAAAAAATCACAATAACTAATTGTTCGAATTTCAAAATTGTCTAAATTGTATCGTAATCTTGTTTACAAGTTGTTTAGCTACGAACTTAATCTTTCGGTTCGTCCGTCTGGATTTACTATTTACGCTTACAAAAAAGCTCGATTAATTACCTCAATCAAAGACATACCGTTATCAACTGCTGCAGATGTTACCAAGGTTGTCGATGTACGATATGAACAACTACTTCAGTTCAATTCTTTGTATCGTTATAGGACAAACAATTTGTAGTTTTGTTATAACATGAATGAGGGCGCTTGATCAGTTTAATTTTCTAGCTTCTTACCGTATTTGACTATGATAAATGTTAAAAAGCTCATTAAAAACATTTTTGACGTGATAATTATGCACGTCAAAACAAAATACAATCAAAAAATTAAAACAACTCTTGTGCTTACCATACATAGTTGGCTTTTCGTTTTTAAACCAAAACTTTAAAAATGACACCTTAGACAATCATTTTTTTCTTCTCGCAATACTATGTGTCGCTGTACATTTTAAAAAACAATAAGATTTAGACTTGTTTAGATTTCGGATCAGGCTGAGGCTTAGACTTAGTCACAAGGAAGCTTTCAGGCTTTATTTTGGTTCGTTGTTACTGATTTTTTTAGGGTGGCAGTTATATCCGTTTGTATCATCGCGAAAAAGAAGCGTATTTGGTTGCTGAGGGAGTATTTGGGCTGAGCGATCGGCAAGAGGCTGGTTCGTTATTTATTGATATGTGAAATTGTTTTCGAGCTTAAAGTGCTAAAGCACATTTAATGTTTACTCAACTCAGTGTCAGTAGTACATTTAATTTATTGTTTATGTGCTTAGTGGACAAACTTTTAACCACAAACAACATAAAATTTGATTTCTGTCGCTAAACTGAATGAATATGACATAAAATAGCATAAAATAAATGACGTAACTTTTTTTATCCAATACATTATAACTCTCAACTTCGTCTATTATTAAGGCAAATAACAGGTTCTTGTGTCAATCCCGAGGCAACTGGACCCAGTGTGCTTCTTGCCATTAAGCGATTTCAGTTCAGCATGACCGCAAAATACACATTCTATTTGGAGTTTGCACTTCGCAGTCGGGTCTGGTTGGTGTGGATTGGGTCGGGTCGGGTTGAAATTCGACCCAATTGCAAACTCCAATTTTACTAAGTTCAACATAAGGGTGTTCACAGCAGGGTTATCATAATTTATATGCGTTTTCAGTGCATTTACGCGTTCGTCCGGTTTCACAGGACAATCCAAAAACGCTCTATCCATCTAGCTCAGCTTCCATATACTGGCAGATTGAAAAGGAGACAACTATCACAAACGGTACAAACAGAATTGTTGTTGAATTATTCCATCGTGTTAACTTTCTACGTGCAAAGTTACTTCCGTCGTTTTCAGGTTACTATCGTCGTTAGCAGTAGCAGAATCCTCTAGTCGCTGGTTCGAGCGCAATCCGGGGCCTTTATTTTTCAATTATTAACTTAGCATTTTTAGAACACAACCTAATTTAATTTTAATTTGTATTTCGATCAAAGCATATACTTAAATACAGATATCCATATATTTCTTCATAATAAACTTTTTTGAGTTCTTTCGGTGATCTGCGTATTGGCTTCACAAATATCCTTAACATACCCGATGCACTAACTTGTCTCCGATGCACTAAACTTGTCTAAATAATCAACAGGATGTCATGATTTAAGCATACTCATTATTCTTCTAATAATTTTGAAGCTACTATCAAAAATAGCGAAAATCAAGTATTATAGTTGGAACACTCACGACTCACCACGTCACACGACTCACGAGTTCACGACTTGCGGTACCCCCGCTTGCGGGATTGGAAGTCAGGTCTCGAAACTCGCCTTAAATATATTCTTAAATACCCCTAGTACACTTAACTAACTAGCAAATATTGACTCACCCAAATCGGTAGCTTAGGAATACTCTTGTTTTGAAGTTACTACTCGTAGCGTTAAAAAAAGTATCATAGTTAAAGTAAAACTATGCAAGTAGTATCAAAACAACAGTAGTTTGCAATCTCAAGTCTGACATACCGCATTTGCTGTAATCCAGTGAACATAAGACTAATTTTTGGCATGTACTAATACATCAATGATCTACGATTTATTCGTTTATAACTATTGTTCACAAGCAGTGAAACTTTTGAATATGAGCATGTTACAAATTTTACAAGGAACATTTCAGAATAACGTGGTAACGAAATTAATATTTTTAGCTACTTGTGCTCATGTCACTATTTTGATACGATTAATATTTTGATGAAACTCAAATAGTTAGTCGCCTTACCTTTGTACGAACCTTGGAGTCAAAACGTCCTGACATAAAAAAAACCGTAAATGTTTGTGTTGCATCCGAATGCTTTATCATATCACTTGGTGCTAAAGTCGTGATGCGGTGTTTTTTATTTCAGAGGATAACAGTCACGGAAGTAAAGCTTTGCAGATTAATGGTAAGCAATGAATCGGACACTTAACGCCAAGCTTTCCGCTACACGTTATTACAGTATTCAGCAACATAGCTTTGGCGTAATTTCAAAATCAAATTTCACCAGTTAGGAAAATAATGCAGTCATGACATCAATAACTATTGTAGGTGATAACATTCTGTGGGAAGACCATTGTCGCTTGCGTCACCTAACCACGCGGAGGTATTTGATGTTTGATGAGGGCATCAATGTCGGGCTGACTCATGACTGCAATGACGTCCGTACACTATTCCGACTGCACCCTATCATGCGGGATTGTCAAAATGCTTTGTTTGAATCTTACGTTCGCTTGGAGAATGTGTTTACCAACTGCTGGCTTCATGCATGTAATATTCCTCAGTCAGTGTCTTCATTAGACTTCTTGATGCATAAAAAATTTTACTTTTTGGGAGTGACAGCAATGATATGCACGATTGATTAAACAGGACATTGACATATAGCGGCACATTTTAACAAACAACTATGCCGTTACTGTAAGTGTTGCACCAAGAACAGATTTACAAATACAAGTGGGTATAAAGATAACATATACAGAAGTACTTATTAAAAAATAGTACAGAAGACAGACAGTTCAGGATTTTAAAATAAGTATGCTTTAAGCAACCTGAGATAAGTGTTAGTTTTTAACGATGGTTTTGTGGTTGTTTACGTGGTGTTTTTGACTATTTAAACCGGAAATCGACCATCGTCAATAACTTAATCACAGTAATTACCAACGTGTTTCACATTTAGGCTCTGAGACATACACACAATCAAGTATTTCAACCGACCAAGGATCACTGGCATCGATCAATCCTACAACAGCAATTTTACTGAACGTGGCCGCTTCAACTGAAATGTTTTATGACGATGCTTTTACAATTCAGTCTGTTGAGAAGCAGCTGGAACTAGACGCTAACTTTGTGGCTGGCGTGGTGCCATTTTTGCAGGAACTTTTGAAAAATTTAAAAGAAAATAAAACCTACTCGGCAAATTACATGTTTAAATTAAAAACGGCTTTTTCAGAAATTGCAAATTTTATTTGTCTGAATGGTGTAGCATCAAAAAAGCGTGAAAAATTGCTTCGTAATTTTAAAATCTTGGACATTCTTGCTGATATTTTAATGCTGCCTGTTCATAACTATATAAACCCCAAATTAATATCTGATATTCGTGCTGAGTGTTACAAAGTGCTTTACTTGTACATGAAAGGAGACAGTCGAAAGAACGAGATGTATATGGCACGACACATTCCTTTTTTCATCCAGCAACTTCAAGAAACAGTAATCTTTCTCTAAATTTCATGTGTAATGCTGTGCAATATGTTTGCCACAGATACTTGTGGAACCAGTCAAAACAACAAATTTGTTACATATTTTTAATGTCATAGTCATAAAAATCTTAAACTTCCGATTTTTTGTACAAAATTGAAGTTGAATTGAATTGAACTGAAGTAAGTTTACAAATGTTTTTCCTGCAAGTAAAATGTCATGTTTACATTTAGGGTCCCGTTGGTCTAGACGCGACGTTAATGGTAATGGAACTGATAAAAAACAATAGAAAAATCTTGGATCGTCTACAAATTGACACAATAAGGCAATTTTGCGATTTAATAGGGCGGGAAAGGGTGAGTTTACTTTACGTGTTCGATTAGGTTATAAACACATGTTTTATAAGTAATTTTCGCTGCGTGTTGATTTTGCAGCTTTTGAATCTAACCATGGCAGTCAGAAAGTTAACAAATTATGAAATCAACTGAAACAGGACGCATATACTTGTACACACAAACGTTATACAACTTTTGACGCTTTACATTTGAACAATTTCATCTACGATGATAGAGTTTTTATTAACAGAAAGATTGTAGAATGTTTAGAAATTTTTAAAAATATTTTTAAACGTTAAACAACAAAAAATGCAAAATAAGTGAATGTTTCCGATTCATTTGTCTAATTTGTTTGTCAGTGGCAGAAATGGAGACAATTTATAAACCAAATGACTTCAGAGTCAAGTTTTGTAAAGTATAAACGTTGGTATGCAGCAACAAATTGGCATGAAAGGGTAATCATACATAATTTGACACTAACTGACACTCTTTAAACTCGTCAAATACCTAAGTCCAAAAAAGATTAGGACTGTCAAATTTAATTATATTCACTGTCATAAATGTGTACCAACATGTAAATGTGGATCCTAATAGTAATCATGATACCAAGACCATTTTTTTGCAAGCATAGCATTTTTGTGTGAGGTATTCAAAAATTTATTTTTCAGAATTCGGAATATCTTGACCTTCTTCGAGTGCTGTGTATTTGTAATGGAATTGCATTGCCTGAAAACCAAAGCTTTATTGCTGGCGAACTATTTAAAAATGATGCGAATGCAATAGTAATTTATAAATTAATATTGATGAATGTTTAGCCATATTTTATGTGAAGGATAAGTATTGGCAGGTTATTGTTAATAATATTCAACCGTTATGGAAAGGATTTGTTATTTAAAAGCAAGTGTAACAATGCAAATAAACCTTTAACTAAAACAGTCTTATGACGGTAATTTCGCATTAATTTTGATTACAGCTAGGCTTTAATTTCAGTTGATAAAAATTTTGTTTTCGTTTTCGCTTTCGTTTTTACTTTCGTTCAATTTTGTTTCGTTTTCGCGCTTTGCTTCGTTTTCGTTTTCGCTAATTGTGTAATTTGGCAGCTGAGGCGGTCTCAGCTGTCAAGTTTATGGTGGTTTATCCTTCTTTAAAGTTTAGTATATTTACCTACACAGCTGAGAAAGAGAGCGGCAAACATGAATAGTAAAGCCCTACTCAAGGCAGCAGAAAGAGCGCGAAAGAAGAGGCGCTTTCATCTATTAAAAATTAATCAAATCAAGTTTGTAGGCTTACAACTTTTGGGTCGCAATCAAGATTATTTGAGTTTCGTGCATTTTGTTTTCGTTTTCGCTTTCGTTTTCATTTCGTTTTCGTTCAATGTAAAGCGTAGCTGTAATTAATTAAGTTTATGTTAACTTGACAACGACACTGAAAAATTTAAATCAAAAGCATAACCTGAATTTAATAAAAAATATATCACTGTATTGTGGACGTACTATATGTTTTGCCGCCGATTTTGGTTAATTTTTTCATTTTAATTTCTTCAGAAAACTTTGATTGTTTTGAAGATTACAAATAACGATGACGATTATAAGGGACAAATGTTTGTCTCCTTAGACAGGCAGGCTACTTGGCAGCCGCTGGAAAATTTCGTGCAACAGGTAAAAAAATATACAGTTTTTTGAACATAAAGTTTGTCGTTATTTCCTAGATTGTGGTAAAATAATAATAGTAATTTCATTAATTAAATAGATTAAAATGCTCTTGAATTCTGATAGTAAAAAATAGTTTGTTGTTATTTTATTTTAATTCCTTAAACTGCATGACTGCTTAAAAATAAAATGTAGTCAACTCCGTCAATAGCTAACGAGAGGTAAGAGTATATGTTATAGACGTAAAGTAATTCAGGTATATGCCACAGGGCCTAGGCCACACGGTAATTTTCTTACAAATCGATCCACAAGAGGACAACCGTATGTCCCAGGCCTTACTGTTGTTTCCTTGTTGACCGGTCTGTAAGAGGACAGACAAAGTGTGAGTACGCTATTCTGACGTGCGCTTCGGACATGCACGCACATGCAACCAAACGAACTGGCAGCATCAAAGGTCAAAGTTTAGTTTTATTTGCACTTCAGTTGTAAAACTGCATACTATACAGGCAGGGCGGACCGAGAGCTCTAAAAGTGTCTTCACAACACCAAAACCACATACAGATTAGTCTACAAGTTAGAAAGGTGTGTACAACTTAATCCATACGTTACAGTGTTACACCTATAGTCTCAATTTGGGGACTTTATTTTAAACTTAAACGTGAAACTTCTCAATTTAACTGAATTTTGCATTCAAAACAATGTATTCGGAGCTTATCACAGGCCCGTCGGACACTCATGCGTTATTGTGCAAAATTTCAAAAAGTATGCATTTCTACATTGTTTTGCACATCAAACCGTGGTTAACCACTTGAAGCATTGTTTCAGTATATACTTAGTTCACCTGGGTACGCAACTTTATTTAAAATTATCTGAGGTTGCAATTTTAGTTTAGCACAATACGGTATGTGAGTGAACGGCTAGCTGCTACGCGGTAGAATAATAATGGATCAATTTTTTGTTCGTCCTCTTTTGACCGCGGCCAAAAAGGACTAAACTAGAATCATTTGAGTTTTTGCCTTATAGCCCAGACCATACGGTTGTCCCCTTGTGGAATTGTCTATAAGAAATTCACTCTATTGCCAGGCCCTATGGCATATGTCCTAAATTGCTTTGCAGTCAACCGACATATATACGATACGTTTACAACTCTTTCGCATCAGTGTTACATTTTAAACTTTTACTATAGCTATCGCATTGGTTTAAAATATACTAAAAAATATGACAAACGCTGTCAAATACTTTCTATAATTTTATGTAATAGAAATAATGATCATAAAAAATTTTGTTTAGTTTTATGGATCCCGAATATGGAAGTATTTGATTCATCAATTGAAGCTTTATATAGACCTTTGTTATGTATGTCATATATTCAAATTTATTTTAGTATCTTAAAGTATTTTGAGTTTATGGATTAATAAAATATTCAAATTTTTAACGTTCTGTTTAAAATATTTTAAATATTTTAAATAGTGCACTAGCAAAAAAACAATGCAAGAGAACACAATATGAAATGCTCTAGAAAGAAATACTAATGTTGAATAAAGATAAGTTGTTAAATAACATTGTTAAAAAGCAGTTTTTAACCTGTGCCTGACTAGCTTTCTCTCATAATGCATTCCCAAGTTCTTTATAGGGGCGCAATGCTGTAGCTGCAGATCTTATAACTAAATCTCGAGGCTTGATCACTTCTGAGTTGGCCGTCGCTGGACTGACGAATAACGAACTACCTAACGACATACGGTCGCTATTTTGCGAAGCTTTGTCCAGTATGATCAGTTTTGAATTATCATAGGCATTTGTAATTATTTTCTTTAACTGCAAAAAAACACTGCATCCTGGTACCGATGTGACATGAATTACCATGTATTATTGGGTTGCCGACAATTTGCGAAGCAAAAATCGGGGCAACCCTTTATATTTGTTATTTTCTGTCGTTATTATTATTATTATTATTGTTGTTGTTGTTGTTATTGTCCTCAAAATTTTGTGACTCGTTTTTCTCAGCCCCCCCAGGTCGGATTGGTCCCAAACTTTGGTGGTGGGGTCCCCCCCACGAGTACTTGTGCCCCCCACCTTGGTGACCCCCTGACCTCACGGGGGGCTGAGTCACGTGACCCTCAAAAAGTGAAAACAAGAAGGGGGGACCCTTGTGAACATGAAAAATTTTTTTTCAGGGATTTGGACAAAAACTTGTCTCTAGGGGTAATTTGGGGCCCTGAACACGAATCTGAGGTTAATTTTTACCTAGGACCCCCCTGGACCTCCCTATGGGCCTCAGGGTACCCCCCCCCCTAGAGGGTCCTCGGGGGTCAAATTTTCGAAATTGAGATTTTGGTGTTTCTAGGGGGAAATTGGGCCCCTGAACACGAATCCGAGGTCCATTTTTGCCTCGGAGTCCTCTGGACCTCCCTATGACCCCCCAGGGTACCCCCCCCTAGGGGGTCCTCAGGGGTCAAATTTTCGAAATTGAGATTTTGGGAGTTTTGTGGGTAGTTTGGGTCCCTGAACATAAATATGGGTTTTTTTGCCGAAAATAGACAATCTGTTGCTTAGAATAGAGGGTCCTTTGCCTAGAATAGAGGGTCCCTTACCGTCGGCAACCCGTTTATTGCCGTTAGGAGATATTGATGTTGTTGTTGTTTATAGATGTACTACTGTATCATACTTAGCAATAGTTAAGTAGCTAGTTTAATGTTTTAGTTGAACATATTTGTTACAATTAGGCGCACATTTTCATCAAAATACACATCTTCCTTGTAAAGTCAAATCCATTCAAATACCACTGAAAAATTTATGTTTGTTTTTAAGCCATATTTGTGGATGTAAACCCTAACGTATCAGTACTGGACTCAATGAATCTTGTTTTCATTTATCGTAACGTAAATTTACCTGGAGAAGCCGCCATTGCTGAAAACAACAACTGCGTACAGGTACAGCGCCCGATTCTCTTATTATGATTTGTTTTATTCAATACGACTGAACTGGTGTTTTGAGTACATAGCTTAGTCTTGTGTGTGATACAGTTTATTAAAATGTGTGATATTTTCTTATTTATTTAAGAAAATTAAATTATAATATAAAATATTAATGTAAAATATAGTATGAAGCAATGAAGTAATTATTACGGTATTTTTATAAAACATTGAGAGACGTTAATTTTATTATATACTAAATGATTTTTCAGAAGCAAAACGTACACTTACCTTTCCTGCCATACCTTAAAAAATGGAGCAAACACTTTTTATCTCAACATGGAAAGCTGATTGCGTCGCAAATCGAAAAAAACAAACTCATTGCTGAGGTAATCGTAACATGAATTTAATGAAAACTATTCATAAGTTCATGACAAACCAGCAGCCTGTGATCAGTGCTTAGGAGAGAACAAGACTTCTTTTTTAAATTTTTACAATATGCGACAATATTACAATGTGCCTGAAACAAATAACATTGCATACTGTTTATACTGATGTTACAGTAAAACCGCCTTTTTTTAAAAAAAGTTCTTTGTTCAACAATATTCTCCGTCAAAAATTATCATTTTATTCATTTTACTCTGGTTAAAAAATTTCAATTTTTAATTTTCAAGTTTGCCATGGAGATCACGGATATTTTAAAAAGCAATTTTTCTTCGTTTAGATGTTATCTGGTGAAAGCTCTTCGTTTGATCATCCGTTTAGTTGCAGAACTTTTAAACCGAAAAAATTGACAAAATTTTATACTCCTTTGGCAAAAATTTGCACAAAGTTAAGAACACCGCTGTTATTCGTTCAAATACATAGAGAAAGCTAGTTCTCCTCTTTTCAAACGGATAACTTTTAACTCTGATCACTTAAACTGGAATATTGAAAAGACAGCATTGAAATGGGCCCTGGTCATTTTGAGCTTATCTAGATGCCAAGTCCTAGGTTAGATATTTATGAAAGTAGAAAGTATGATTTTTTCCTTTTGATAGTTAATAGTGTACTCTTGTTAATAGATATTCTAAAAACATTTAGTACATAACTTGAGCATTAATTTAAATGTGCATGCGTAACACTACTGGTACAGAAAAGTGAATTGAGTTAAATTTTTTGCATAGTACATGGTCATATAAGATGTACTATGCATTTGAATATTTTGATGGGCTATTTTGTTTTAGGTGTTGCATTTGATTTATTGTTTGGTTTGCTTTGGTTACTATGGCGATACCGCAGATATAAGAAAATTGCTGCAGCCTATGACTTCTATCTTGGACGGACAAAATGATTTGCCATTTCCTACAGATAATAGTAAGTTTTTATTTAATTCTTGTTGATCAGCTATTTTTTGCTCAACAATTTAAGTAGAACATTTAATATTTTATATATTGCAATTTTTTTCTGAATAAATATTTTCTGATTTGAAATGATTCTGTGAATGAGAAAGGGTATAAAATAGCCAATTCAGCTTATAGAGCTTAGATTTAGGATGCACCGGCTGCTAACTATACTTATTGAAATCGAACCTTTCGACAAAAAAGCATTTAGCGTGGCTCATAATGACCTTGTTAAAAAAGTTTGGCAGGTTTTCTGGGTGCAACCACAATTCAAAGCAACGCAAAATTAAGAAAGAGCATCTAAAGCATAGTTTTTTCTTTTGTGGCTCCGAAATATCGGCAGAAAATACATTGTACAATAGTACTTTAAGTTCCAAGGTCACTAATTTTGCGTCATATCTATGTAATTTAGTTTATTTATGGTGGCAATGATTATGTTTCAGTTGATACTCGTACTGCTTCATACTTAATCGAAGATTTTCAAAAAAGTCAGCGGTTTGCAGAAAATGCTCAAACTACAGCCGTAGTGGAAGCAAAACTGAGGTTCTGACTCGGTATTTTAGTATAGAATATATTTTCCTGGGATGGTTTGCTACTCAGTTATTATTTTCGAAATCAATATTGTGCTTTGTGAAATAGAAAAATACATTATACATTATACAATGCATTCAGTAGGATTGCTTGTGGTTAGATCCACGGTACAACTGAAGAATTTGTTTTTTCTATGTACTGTGTATGACTGACAGTTTGACTGACAACATCATAAATATATACTGTTATTTAGCTAGCCTATTTTATTTTAACTTAACTATAAACTATTAACTATCGGTAAAATTTTTTAATAAAACTATTAGCTTTTAACTAGCGGCAAATTTATTTTAACATAAAACTATTTACTTTCATTTAATATAACTATTAACTACCAGAAAAATTAATATAACTAGATATTTAACTAGGATATGTTATTTCAGTGTAAACGAACTTCTTAACAATTGAGAACTATTGCACTATTGCACCAACTGCTTCTGCGAGAACATATTTTGCAAACAGAATGTTTCCAAAGTCATTAGAAAATAATAGCTTGACGAAAGACTGACCAAAAAATTCTGAGAGACAAACAAACACGTATTGCGAGTAGAGTTAAATTAAGTTTGGATTGAGTTTGTTGCGACTTACTTGCAGTGCTGAGGATATCTTCGAATATAAAACGCGGCAACAAAATTTATTAAAACTAAAATTTTCAATTAAACGACGGCACTCAGTTTATCCACAATCTTTAACCACAAATGGCTAAAAAAATCATCAGAAAAGGTTTATCTGTCGCTGTAGTTTAGTGCTCGGTTAAACTTAATTTCATCATACGCGAAATTTTCGGGCCAACTTGGGTTCCACAATTGTATGTATTCACGATGAAAATTGCGTGCCTTGACAACCAGTCTACGAAACATTTCTACAACAGAGTTAGTAAGAACACTCTTGCACTTTACTGCCGCTAGCTACCCAGATGATCCGATACACATCAAATCACGACACACGCTACGCTCACAAAAACGGTGTTGCAGAATCACCCATTGCGAAATATATATGTACGTATCATGCACGATCTAACACACACGCTCACTCAAATAGTGTATTTTTGACCTGGCTGCGCAGTTACATTAGAACTGTATGCAATCATAGAAGACGATTGCAATATAGCATATACGCGGCAGGTGAGGCCGCCGCGTAAAAAGAAACACTCGATAGCATCAAGAGTAAAGCGAGTAGTCACAACTGACAACAATACTTTGCCTGTTTTGTCTCAGGGTTCAGAAATTTCAGTCAGTTATTTGGTCGCAACTCATTCCTAAACTGTTGCCAGGGTAAAAGCATGCACTCTTAACATTAACCCTTTTATTCCCTGAGGATGATACACACCACGTGATGAACCACCGAATATGGGGCATGGCATGAATCATGATGAACTTGACTAAAAGTAACTTTTAGTGTATTCTATTCAACAGATTTTAGATTGTTTCTATTCAGTTAGTAGATGTCGGCAATAATTTGATTCGTATACATAGTTCATTAACCCTTTCATGTGCACTGTTAACCTCAGGCACCCCACCTGATGGATGCCCAATCTGGGGCAATAAAACTTGGCTAGTTTATTCTAGTCAACTGATCTTCGAATTGCAGATGCGGATGCGGATCTTTGTAGAATAGGTTGTAAATAGGTTATCACTTATCAGCCGAATTTTTAAAAAAAATTCACCAAAAAATACATATTATACTAAAAATAGCAAGTATGAAAGAGGCTTGGATAAAACAAAGAATGTATCAAAGTTGTGCATTCATGATATCTTCTAAGCCATGCGCCGCCATCAACAGTTTGTTTGAAACGCTATTGGTTAACTTTGTGCCAACTAAAATGCTGTTGGTCTGACCCTTTGGCAACTTGATGCCACTGCTTTTGGTGGAACCTCAACCCAGGGGTGGATAAGGCTGTCTTGAAGACCCGGCCCTATCCTTTCCGTCCTGCTACGGTCGTCAGAATGTTGAATAGAAAGAGGAGACACAAATTTAGAACGAAGAAAAAAATGGAGGCGCCGGGAATCGAACACGGGCCGCTTGCGTCGACGACAAGAATGCTAACCACTACACCACAGCCCCCGAGTCTCATAAGCCCTATTTCTCATTTACAACACTAGCAAATACACGACACAAATATGCAAATTTTCTGCAGATACGATTGTCAGGATATTTGGCTAGCTAGTTAAAATCTAGTTAAATTGCCTAGTTAAAATGCTAGTTTTATTCCTGAGGGATTTTAACTTAACTATTAATTTAACTAGAAGAATTTAACTATTAGCTATTAACTATTAACTAGTAAAAATCCGCTAGCTAAATAATTTAGCATTTAACTATTTACCTAGCTAAATAACAGTATAAATATAGTTATTCTTATTGGCCACTAAAACAAGGTAGAATCACAACAGTACGCAAATTGTTGCATCACTTCAGCTCCTTGTAAAAATTCCAAACTGGAAATCGTCATTATAAACTTTGTGTTGTGTTTTTAGGGCTCTAAACGTAATTAATTTATTCTTCAATTTTCGGTTCAATACACGATTAGAGGTTAGTTTGTGATTGCTTTTGACCGGCAATTTTAGTTATTCATTTTGATTTTGTTTCACTTAAGGTGGTAGTTTCGTATATGCAGCTTTTTTGATGAGCTGTTACTCGGTTGTTTCAGAAGCTATTTATAAGCGGTTTTTTGCATTTCATAGACAAAGAAATAGAGCATAAGCACATGTAATTGTTTTGTTAACAATTTTAACAGTTTGTCCAAAATACGCTGTGAAATATCTCAAATTCGGCATTTTTTCAAGTTTTTGCTTTATGTTTCATTTTGGAAAGAATATAACTTGATGCAGTTTAATTCTAATTTAGTCTAAATTTACTTGTAGGTGTCTCAATACATGCATAGTTTCATTTGGATAAGTTATCACGTTGCTTCAGTATTTTAAATCTAAGCTTCAAAGTAGAACTTATTTGAACTTTGTAAAACTTTATGGCTTGAGAAAACAAAAACTACAATGCCTATCAATAATTGCAAAAAAAGGAATCAACTAAAAAGGAATTTTAGTTTTCTTCATTTTGGTTAAATATTATGAATATAGACTGCACACATAATCAGCAAATTGACACTTTCGAGTACATGACGCATCTTTTAGTGAAATGAACGTGTATGCGTTGCCATGGCAACCATGGCAATAAATTCAACCACCATAGTCTAAATTGGCCTATTGTCTTTCAATATGACCGCTAAAACATTCAACCGACAATACGGAAGCTAGGTAAAACGAATATAGAACATCACCTCTTGTCACGTATTTTCGAGCGTTTTTGTCAAAAATGGGGGTGATACACTTCAGAGCTCATAACCCTGGTTATGTAACAGTTGGTAACATGAGTTTTCACACAACACTGTAGTACAACTTTATCTAGTTTGGTGCCGAGTTTTGAAGATATGCGCAGCTTAAATTTTACATAACATCATTTTAAAGTGAAAATCGGAGTTGAATTCAGAAAGTGTCAATTTCCTGAAAACAGTTGCAACTAAATATGCGTTTTAACGTTCCAAACTGATCTTAAGTAAAATATCTAGATTCCTTTTTTTCATTTTATTGAAAATCAATACTGTTTTCGAGAAAAAGTTGTTTAAAAATCACGAAATATTGTAAAAATATCCAAAAAATGTCAAAAACACTACTTTTTTTGTAATATCTATACTGTAACTGAATATGAAGAGCCTAAAATTTGCCCATATGTTGGCCTAAAAGTGCCTCATACGCGTGTCAAATTTCATAAAGTTAGCTGTTGGTTCGAGCGAATCGCGACAAAAACTGCATATACGAAACTACCACCTTAACTTTTGATTAAATTCACAATACCTGTAAATATAATATTCTAGCGTGAAAACAAATTTTTAAAACTTTTTCAAAAGTACTAAGGTAAATACAGCCTGTGTACGCAACAAGCCCAGCACAGAACGATGTATTGATATATATTCACACAATATTGCATGACTGAAAACAAAAAAAATCATGTTTGTATTTATTTTAGCGTTTCATATCTGAATTTCGTATGATAATGTCGGTCCGAGCACGATCGGCAACTATTAAACCCTACGATTTGGCAATGATAATACTGTTGGAAAAAGATATGCCGGAACTTGAACAATACAAGTGTGTTTGTAATTACATTTTAGTATGTTTATTTGTTTCTTCTTTCTGGCATCCCTACAATGATAATAGTTGACAGCATTAAGTCAAAAGAAACAACCAAAAATTAGTTTTATAACTGACTAACGTATGTAGGTGGCATTCGCTATAGTTTTGTCTTTTAGTCATCATTTGGTCAAAATGAGCAATACTTAGTTCAAAAACAACTTTAATTTGTGAATTAATTAAATTATAGCTTTACAAAGACATGTATAACGCAGTTGCCTCCTCTAGTAAGACTACATAAAATCCGTTTTTTGCAACTGTTCCTGTAGTTTGGATACGTGGATTTCATAGGATGTCGTTCAAGTAAAAGCATTGTGCAAAACTAGACCTAATGAAATAACGTATATATGTGCTTTGTTTTAGTCTTTCAGCTGTTGTCAATAATTGTCTCACTGCGATTTTTCATCAAACGGACTATTTCAATGAAAGTTTTCTGGAAATACTTAAGGTTGAGTAAAAATTAGTATGCTTAAGTAGAATTTGGTACAAAACAGTTATAAAAATTACTGAGCTACATAGGTTTGTGTCTTGCATGAGGTTTTGAATCAAGCTACATTTTTGACAAAAATTAAGGTGGTAGTTCAAGAGTCGCAGTTTTTTAACGTAAGATTATTTTCAAAGGCCGCCCTTTAACTGATTATTTTGTTAAGCATGAACAAAATGGCCAAGTTGCTTTGAAACAATTTCTGAAACACAAACCAAACCAAAACTGTCAACCATCATTTTTAAACGTTGATAAAGTTACAACTTTAGATTAGCTATTTTATTGGTTCACCGTTAAGTAAGCCAACGTGGTAACTTGTAATAACATTGAAATTTTACACCAAAGAAAAAATGCCCTGGACATTTTTTATGTAGTTATAGTTATATAATGTGTCAAGTAAAATTTTTAGCCACAATTTATAGATATGTAAAAACAAGATTACTGCAATTATGGAACTATCACCTTAACAGAGAGTGGGCCACTATGAACTAAGCTGACATTGGGTTAGATTATAAATCTTGATTAATTATTGGAGTGTATTTTGTTATCCTAATGTCTTTCTGTTGCGATACAAAAGTCACTTTTGTGTCATCGGTTCAGCGACAATTTTAATTAAGGTTCATAAAGAATTTAGTTCTCGTCCAGCATTTCTTTATTATTATTATTTTACTTTAATTTTGGTTTAGGATTTACTGAATTACACCTCATATGACTGCTTGGTCAGCCGTGCAATGGCACTTATTGTTCGATTCCACTCCCCACACGCTAATTTGTTTGAGCGTGCTATTCAAGCGCAAGTAAGATCAGACTTTGACTTGAGAAAAACTTTTCAGTTCATACACAACTTAGTCTGGCAACAATTTTTTTATTGTAACCAGTTAACATTACTATTGCTATTTTGATGCTTTATCATTTATTTATTCAATTATTTATTTTTATGAGAATGGCTTATATGGCACGTCTAGGAATTTTCATAAATTGCAACAGACAATGCAATGTTTTTTGAAATTTTCGTAAAAATTGTGAGCAAGTTCTTATATATCAATGTGTAAGGCTAAGATACTTGTCGAAACCAAATATTAATGTACACAAATCTTAGAAATTACAACTACAATTAAGTACTAGAAGCTTGTCCTAGTGTAAGTACAAGCTAATTATCCGTGTAACTATGTACCCATTTACATGCTAAGTATCCGTGTAAACGTTTACACGGTTACTAACCATTACTAAGCGTTAAAATGACCCAGGGAAGATGCGAACCAACCAACTCTAGTGCATCGTAGACCCTAAATTGACAATGATGATTTGTTCACTTTGTTTACCATTCATTTCTCTATCTAGGCGTGCATGTCAGTTATTGACTTATCGCACTATATATTTCAAAACAGATAGAATATAAGTACGTTATATCACTTTGTAGCACGCACTCAGCAACTATTCGCACTAACAAGTGAAGCTCTCGTGCATAAACTCGTGCGCTGCGCGCACTCGTTCATGCACTTGGCGCTTCACGTTACAGTGCGTATAAATTACTGACTGCACGCTACATCGTGCTATAACTTACACAAATACGATAGTTTTGAGCATCCTAAATATGATATTAAATATTTTTTCATGTTTTTAGGTTTTAATAACAGAGAATTCAGTTAAAGCGTTTCATTATATACGTGAAAGCGTACATATACTAAGAACTCTGGGAACTAAATTGAAATTAAGTGAAGCAAAAGCTGTACGAATCACAGAAATGCTGGAATCTTTTTCAAGGTTTTTATTAGTATTATTCCTATTACAATTGTATTATTGTTGTCGTTTTTGTTAGTTAGGCATTATAATACAAAACAAGCCCAGTCTGCGGCAAAACCTTCAGTAAGCTTCAAGCCTAAATCTTTAAGTAAACTGACCCGAGGACAGCTAAAACCTGTAAAACCTGTTGTGCAGCGATAAAAAGATTCTTAACTTACTATTTAGATCGATAAAGCTCTAATTTTGCCTGAAATTCAGAAGAATACGTCTGACATCAAATGCAACCGCACCTTTTGATAACACTCGGTCAAAACATAACTTTGAATTTGCATATAAGTTGCAAACACACATTCCGTTCTGTAAAGTCCATTATCTCTGTAGGATGTGCGTCCGTTCTGCAAAATCGATTAACTTTTGCGGTCAAGCTAGTAAACATATGTGACACACGCACTGTTACACTAGAGCTACAGTTACACAAACATACTGAGAAGAAATGTCACACAAACCAAGCGTTAATCTTGAAAATCAAAATTAAAGACCTGTTTTGCTGTGGCTCAAAAGGAATAAACACACCCACAAACACGTACGCACATAGGTAACCTGACTACCTATGTGCGTGCGTGTTTGTGGGTGTGTTTATTCCATAATAAACATCACGTTTCTAAAATATTTTGTGTTAACATTTACTTTAAATTTACTTTATAATTTACATTAAATTTGTGTCTGTTGACTATGTTGAAGGCTATGTACACTGGATGGAGATGAAAAAGAAAATAATAATGTGAATCAGCAAATACTTTATAATCACGGTAAGTTAGTTCTCCAAAGCTATAATAACTAAGAACCCATAACTAATGGTATCTGTTCTTCATCCGATTTTTCCGTTTTTTTTGTGTTTTAAGATTTACAGTTAAAATGCTAAAATCGCATCAGATTGTATATGAAGATTGGTATGCCTTGTAACTGTAATGTTCAAAAGTTCTGCAGCACGTACGTTGCTGTGTGAGTACTAAACTTTATGTGTCAACATTATATAACTATTATGCACATTAAAATGGGCAGTTAGCTGGACGTACATAAAGTAGACAAACCACAAAATTACTTGCTCGGATAAACTAGTAAGTATCACCGTTTGTTTTATACGAGTATTAGTTTCAACTCTGTATATGAAATAATTTATTTTAAAATGAATCAAAAGAAAAAATTAGTAAACGGGCGTGTAATGGGTCTCACAAGACTTCACTCGGTAAGTGCAAAATTTAATGGTGGTGTACGATACGCAACAAATGCTAGCAAACGAACTCAAACTACTGACTATAGTGCGCTAGTGAGTGCTTACATACCTGTTTCACTTATTATATCCGAAGGCTAGCTGAACAATAAACAAAGTAAAATGAAGCTTTTTTGCAGTTTGCATGAAACACTTTTTAGGCATCGTTTCTGTGATCCTGGATATTTACGCTCGAGCCACAGAGCAAGCCCCTGATGTAAGTGTTTTTTACCAGAACTGAGTTAGCTTTGTGACAATTGATGTGCCGCAAATTTTGCAGTGCCAAAAACACCAAAGTAGCCTAGAAGTCCCACTACATTTTTAAATTAAAATTTTCACAATATTCGTTCGCAACTATGTTGCTAACAATTTGTACTACTCAAAAATTCGGAAACAGCTTTGTAATTTGTAATTATGTCATACCATTCCATGTGAAACTTCAAAAGCAATCCTTAATTACATATATGTTTTTTAAATCTTTTCTTGTAAATTCTTTTTATAATTACATTAAAATTAATTTTCACCTGACTTATTTAAAAACTGTGACTACTAGTTATTGTGTTGCTTTCATGGCTTGAAACATAATGTACATAATCTAAGACAACGTTTGTGATAGTAACAATAGCAAGGGTTTGCTAATGTTTCAGCACAATTGTCTACAGAATGGAAATTTATATCGAGAATCAGTTGCGGGTGCTTGTTTGAAATTTATGAAACTGGTGTCGAAAAACCATACGGACGTTCAACTACAACTTTACGACAGTTTGCCATTTATTATGCATAAATCAGGCAATGAAGATCGAAAAGCAGATTTATTCATAGAAGTACTTATTAGATTTATTTATTTTTATACGATATGTTTAAGATGCCAGTGTCGGCAACCAGAGTGGACTATTATCCGTGTCCACATTAGCATTTGATTTGAGATTGTATGTTTAACAGTATTTTTAATTAGTTTCACTATAAATTATTACTCTAATGTTTCAGATATTTAGATCCAACCGTGCTTTGGCGTTAAAAATTTCACAAAAAAACATTTGTTTAATACTTGACGCTCTGGAGAGATCTTTGAGCCCCGTCCTGATTCGTCTTTTGTCCACGTTGGTCTTTGTCGATGAATTCCCAATTAAACGAAATCAAAATGTGGTTATTCGAGAGCTACTGCAACGTAAACGCACGCTTGAGTGTATTACAGAAACTCAAAGGAGCCAGCGGTATCAGCTAATGACATCTGAGGATGACGTTGAGGAAAATAGAGTCAAGGTAACGATGCTAAGGTACCACTATTCGGGTGACGTTGGGACAAAACTTTTAATGAAATTTTCGCGGGTTGTTTAAATGACAAAATTAAAGTTAGCTTTCACATTTGATGAATATAACAGCAGCATTTGTTTAGTGTCAAATTTTAATCTAGTTTTCAAAAGGATAAATTTATTTACAGTTTTATCTAAAATAATTTATGGCCGCAACTTTTTAAGTCGTATGTGCAGGTAAACCTTTGTAAAAATCTTGATAAATACGTCAAGCAACATGGATAAAAATCTACTAACTTACAAAAGAATTTTATGATAGCTATTATTTGCAACTGAAAAGTGTCACAACGGATATTGGTACTAGAGATGAGATCAGGGCCGGCTTTTTTGGCCCGGCCCGGCCCTGATGGAAATTTTGCTCGGCCCGGCCCGGCCCGGCCCGGCCCGGCCCTGACTGGGCGTCGACGTCGGCCCGCCCGGCCCGGCCCTGGTCGGCCCTGATTTTGATTACTTGACAGTTCGATTGCCCTGGTCAGTTGAAGAACTTAGTGTGTTGCGTAAAGGCTTATGCAATGCTACTGAATACCTACATAGCTTATTGTGTGAAAAGTTCATGTTAAAAACCGTAGGTATGTAATGTATCACCAGTGGCGTACCCAGAAAACAATTTCGGGGGGAATGACTTTTCGATTTTTTATAATGGGTTAAAATAAACTTTTTAGCAATTTTAACTCTTATAAGACGCTTTACACACGCAAAATTACTGAACCACAAAGTTGCAGGGGTCTGAAGCCGGCGGCCCCCAGAAGAAAATGGGCGATTTTCCGAATTTTTAGACCGAATTTGGTCAACTGGAGGCGTATCAGAAATTTTTCCGACAGAACAATTTAAACAAAGGATGGTAACGTCACATCAGACTATTACTCGTAGCATAATGTACACGTGTATACACGCATAGGCTTTGACGAAAAATAATAACAAAGAATAGTAAACCACAGAGTCGCAGGGGTCTGGGGGCGGCAGCCCCCAGGAAAAAAATGGGGGAATTTTTTTTATTTTTAGGCCAAATTTGGTCAATTGGAGACATATCAGAAAATTTTTCCGGCCGGACCAAGAAAAAACAAAGGAAGGAGGGACACTTGTGTAAAAATTAACACTAAGCCTTGTATTACATTTTCTACTAAACCTAATAGAACTGTCAAACCGTCAAAACTATAAAATTCTATAAAAAAGACAAGTAGTATATATAACTTACATACAAATATAAACACAGAGCAAAATTGGAAAAGATGCGACAGCGACACACACTAGGAACACACCACACGAGTACACGACAGGCTGCTACGCAGGCTGTGCCGTTAGCGTACATACATACATACGTACGTGTTTGCTTCTTACAACAGTCAGGGCAATCAGAAATCAGGGCCGGGCCGGGCCAAAATCAGGGCCGGGCCGGCCCTGCGGCCCTGATGGCATCGCGGCCCGGCCCGGCCCGGCCCTGATGCAAAATTTCCACGGCCCGGCCCGGCCCGGCCCTGATTCAAACTTCAGCCGGTCGGCCCGGCCCAGCCCTTCGGGGCCGGGCCGGGCCGGGCCGGGCTTCAGGGCCGTAAAGCTCATCTCTAATTGGTACTATAAAATTAGCTCTAATTTTTAAAAAATACGTATGTGTAGCCAAACTTCAGGCTTATGAAATTAGGCTACAAAGTTCATTATTTCAATATAATTGTCAGCTAAATTAACCAATCATTTTGACAAGTTTTGACATTCCTAGAACAGTGGTTATCGGTGCCGAACTTCTTAAGTGTTCTTATTATCATTGCCTCATTTACCTGATCAACTGTGTAGTTTCCCATTATTAATTTAGAAGCGGTATTTCTGCAACATGCTGTTGTTACTAGCTCAATGTGCCCGTGGCGACAACAGAACAGTTGAATCTATATGCCACTGCATTTTCGAAACGGACGAACTATTAGCGCTATGTCGCTGCGAACACCTGTGTTCAGGTTATCGGTCTGCAGTTACAGAGTTTCTTAATTCTGTATTTCTAACCACAACCGACGGTTTACAAGCTGCCGAAGTTCAAAACCTTTTTACTAGTCCGTTGCTGGCAGATTGCTTAAGACTAATTAACAAGGATATGAGGTCAGCAGCCAACGTCTTGCAAACCGAACCTCATACTTGCGAAGTATTAACATCGCAGTTAAGTCGTGTTCATGTTGCAAGACTGAATGACAGACATGAAAAGAAAGAATTAATTAGTTTTGTTCTGAATAATGCTATTGAATTTGTCACAAACATTGTGCGTTATTGGTTAGAAAAACGAAGTGAAGACACACAAGAGGATCTTCATCTCTTTCACAACGGTAATTGACATTCAAATTGTTTTGTTTGGATTTGCTTCTAAAAGCATTCTTCAAATCAAAATCACCTAAAATAAATATAGTCTACATTAAAATTACGTAAATAGACGACAATACGCGAGTTGTTTATTTTGGTTACTGATTGCGCTTGGCTACATTAAGCTACATAAATGCATGTTAGCCTTTAGATATGGACGGGAGCAACTTTTATGGGGGAATGCCCCTTATAAATTTTAAGAGGAGTGCCCATCCTGAAGGTGGTGACCACTTTGAGAGGGAAATACCCATCCTGAGATAAGATGGATCCTCCCTAACTCCCTGCACATCAATGTTGGACTTTCATATGTATTATGTTGTTAAGAATTACTAAAAAAACATAGAACAACAACAAAAACCATTCGAATTTTAAACATAAAATATTCTCACTTCGTAGCATCGATTCAAACTGCCAACCTTATGTCCATTCAAACCTAGTATTATTGATGAATTAAAAGTTATTATTAGTAATATCAAGTCTACTAGTAAATATATCTTATTGCAGAAATTTGTTCCAAGAAATTATTCACTTCCGTATAATGAATTTACTGTTTTATTATAAAAAATTTCCTTTAATTGGTATGTTTGAATTTGAGTAACGATTCATGATAGTTTTTATTCTGTTAATTTTTATAGTAATAATTAGTAATAATAAGACTTCATAAATTTAACGATGCTATAATATTTAGAAGTGGTTCAATTTCACGAAGCCATTATACAGTTAGCTTCATCAAATCACTGGAATATTGATCACGTTGAGCACGTAAAAACAATGATTACATGTATAAAATTAGTCAGCCAGCTGCTTCGTGCTAGCGTGGTCATACCTGCCGAGATGTATCGACTGGAACCCAAAGGGAAATCCGTTATTCGTAAAAAATACGATGTTTACTACCTTCATGAAAACAGCCTTAATGACCAACTCAACATTTTTGCCAAGAATATGTGTCACGTTTACCGAGGACCAAATACAATCAAAGCGCAAATCGGACACAACTCATCCGATTTGTATACTGGTATTGGCTCCTGTGATGAACTACCGCTGGGACAAGAATTTCAGCAACTAGTGAACACATTTGCCGTTTGGCAAAATGAGGAAGTAGAAACAGGCCATGCGAGGAAACTGGTTCAACATCTGACCATTTCTTTAAAACAAAGACAGCATTCTGAACTCAACAGCCAGTCTGTTGATATTGTTTGTTTACAGGTACTAACGGCATTATTTCATGCAGTTTTGAAGAGGATATGGAACCATATGCACAAATGGAATTTGTGGAGTTGCACAATTTGTTTATTTGTACTTTCCAAAACAAAAAAACTACTTGTTTCGGGGAGCTAGAGAGCAAACAGTTTGCTGATAACAGTGCTAAAGTGTTAATTTTTACAACCTTTGTGCAACTGAGGGTAACCAGTTAATTGTACAGTCTAATAAAAAGTCGATAAGCTATTAGTATTACCAGTAATTTCAGCTTTCGAAAAAACCGAATACTTGCTCGTTGCTTACTTTAGCCCAGACCAAGCTAAAATTTTCCAAAATACACGATTTCGAAAAAAAGTAAAATTACCTGCCTTGAAAATGTTTTCTAAAACGTTTTTAATCATAGGGCCGACGTAGACACCATAAATGCGTTACAATTCGCTGCAAGTACTGTTTTTAGGTTCTTAGAGCTTTAATTCACAACGAGATCTTGCGAAATACCCATCTGAGTTACGGTGACCCAAACAGATCAAGACGCATACAAGGCGTTCAAAATGCATTAATCAGTTCTAATCTGCTACCTGCACTGCTTCCACATTTATCATCTAACAACGAAAAAATAGTTTCACAAGTTCTCATACTGATGGAATTACTTCTTTATGACGCTAATCCCAAGGTACAGTTCTTATCACTAACATACCTAAGTCTGATTTGACGTTGTTGTTGTAAATGTTTTAAAAAGAAACTGTGTGAGTAATGCGGTTAACAAAACTTGCTATATTTTCAGTTTGACATTACGAAATGAGTGCGTTTACGAAAGTTTTTGGAATATACCTGACATAAACTTGATATTTAATATTTTAGGTTCAGAAAGCACTGAGTGATTTTTTTCTAAGCACACGTGAAGAAACATTTTTCTTGAGTTTACGTCACAAAATGGCTCTTTCTGAATCCACCATACGAGAACGGCGCTCACTTATGGTTCAAATTCGGTCACGCATCAAGGAATACGATGAACTGGCCAAATCCTTGAATAAATTGCAAAGTGGAAGTAATGTTTATTATGCCTGTTTATTTTGGTAATTTCCTATACGCTATATTTCTTTTTCTTGTTTCTCACCGTTCTTTGATATCAGGTTATAACTTCACTGAAAAGGGTTGTTGATTAAGTTAACTGTTAAAAATAATAAAGAATGAAAAATATAACTTTCATAATAATAAAATGACATCGTTAGAAAATAATAATGCACGAAATACAACGGTTTTTAAACAGCGTTCGTTTAAATTATATGTGGGGAGTTATGTACGAAGTATCTCGAAAAAGTGATGCTAACATGACTGTATTTTACAATAGCCTAGTAATATTTAGAAGATTATAAATTCGTTAAAATTTTGTAAGTAGTCGTGCTTGCGTTAGCTTTTTTAAGGTGTTTTAAAACTGGACTAAAACTTAATATTTAACTATATATAAAATATTAAAATATTAAACTGTATGCTTAATATCTAACTTAAACATAATTTATTACTTCTTGATTTTTCAGTGTACTCGCATCCAAAATCTAAGACCTCATTTGATATTCCAGTCAAAGGAATTTTCAAAAAAATATCGCATTTTAAGACAGCAAATGGGTCAGTGTCACAAAACCGGAATCCACAAGGCCTTGTTCTTAGGAAAAGAACAGTGGTGCCTTCCAACAAGGTGCGCCACAAAAATAAGAAAAAGTGTAGGTTATAGCACGCTGTAGAGTCCACTCAGTTTATACACACTATTAGGTAAAGCGCCAAATGCATGAACGCGTTTATGCACGCAGGTTTCACGTGCCAGTGTGAATGGTTTGCGAATGAGTACACACTACAAAGCGTTTTTGAAATATACAGTGCAATAATTATCAACTAAAATTACCCACAGCACTGCATTAGTTAAATTCTAACGCGCGTGGTGAATCTAGCATCATGTGGTGCACTTAGTTATTGACGTTAGCTATCACACTGTTTTTTGAAGACAGGCATGATGTAATATGTCTTAATGGCAACTTTGTGTATAAACTTAGTAACATTTAGGATAGCAAGGCTTGCTTCACAGCACACAGCTCAAATAGAAAACGCATTCAGAAAAACATTAACGTATAAGTCGAAAGAAATATTAAAACTACATTGTTGTGCTGTAACAATAACAGCGCTTCAACTGCCATCTGTGTTGTGTTTATTGGTGTAGATGATTACAATAGTTTTATAACCGCCCCCAACTTATTATACACAGTAGCAGAGTGAGGTATATATATCACTCCAAATACTTCCAGCTAGTGAACTTGTAGTTGCTTTCGTTTACGGATATTAATCCAACATTTTCCCTATTAGTACATTGTAGCCTGCCCTATCACTACCAATAATTAAAGAAGAAAGTATCAATGAAGCTGACGCACCTAGCCCGCAAGTTTGCGATGACACAAAAAGAGTTGCGGAATCATGCGTACCTCAAAACGTGATCAAAGCAGTTCAAAAATTTGCCACCGGACCTCTCAAAGCAACAAATTCATATTTTGAACATTTAATTACCACAGAAATTTACCAAGACAACGGCTTGATAGAGCTAGTGCTAAAACTACTGGCGGCAATGTGCGATGGTAAAAATGCTACGCTACAGGATTATTTACGAGAGCAACCAGACAATATAAAATCATTCAATCTTGTTGCTAGCACTTGCAAAATACTGCAATTACTTTACAGGTAAAACTGCAATATATTTTTTATGTTTTACTTTCACAATGTTAACCAATTGTTTGTTTATAAAGAATACTCTATGAAAATTTTTTTAGTAACGCTGCATCGTTCGACCTGTTCTTTCCAGTAGGAGCATACTAGTAAACTGCGCAAAATCATATTTTTAATTGAAAATGTTTTGTTTTCCTCAGCTCGGTGGACGTGCAATCAATATATTTGGTATCACTAACATTTTCAACGTTGGCTGAACTGACGTTGGGCAACCAAGCAAACATGGCAGTGATGATCGACCACAAAGTTATCGATTCGGCCAATTTCATTCTTCAAGCAGACGTGTATCCAGGTTGTAGTAATGAGCAAATTGGGCAACTCTGGCAGTCAATAGCTCTGTTTTTACAGTCTATGACGGAAGAAAATGCAAGGTTTGTTGGTTGCCATAGCAAGCGAAACATTAGGGTCTGCTAGCTGCCAGAACATATCAAGCCGTGAGTCTAATCTATCAAATTACTAACTTCAGCACATGTGAAAAACAAACACTTTAATTTAACTTATCAAGCATTTTAATTCATTTTGCAAAAGTGTTCGCTTGACCCTATCACTTTTAAGATTTACCGTAGCAGGAATTAAACTAATGCTAGGGTGTCAGTAGTGCTGAAGTGGCACTGGTTTCAGAACGAAACCCAGTTAACTCGAGCAGAAACATACTTGCCAGCCGGCAAAACTGATTCCGAGAGCAACATAAAAAAACTAGGGCACAACGAGTACATAATAGGATAATACAATACATAATAAATTCTATTATGTACTCTTGGTAGCACCTAGCGAAACACCACATCAATATTGCTTTTGTAACACGCATTGCTTAGGTTTGGCTCAACGAATATTGCTCTAAAATCCATCAATACGGCAACTGTAATTAAAGTCATTGATAAATGTTTTCACGAAATTACTTTGGACGACCAAGTTACAGAGTCTGTTTATGACAAATACATCGATGTGGGCTTTCTTTATCACCACACATTCTGTCGAGTTGTCAACGTTTACGGAATTGGTTACAATGAAAGCATATTAGACTACATAAAATCTGATGCGTATACATTTTTTCAAGTACGTTCATTTTGATAAACATCCAAGATCGTAAGTAACAAGAATAAGCATCAATGAAAACGATTACCAAGTAGTACTTCGCAAGTAGGTACCTATTCTCTTTGTTGACATCATTGATATGGCGACTTTTTACCTGTTCGGCCAAAACCTTGACCCTCAAATTATTCCAATTCTGTCACGTTCCGATTCTATTTACAGAATTTCTACATGCATATTGCGACAGATTTTGTCTATGCCTTTTACTTTTCTTTGTTCATATGTTTTAAAATTTGAGCCATCTAATTGGCAATGTTTCATGACCTTATGCTTTCAAATAGTTCAAAAATAATCATCATATCATGCTCCTTGTTAAACGGAAAAGTGAACGGGAACCTTACTTACTCAATATGTATACGTAATGACTTTTTAGAATGGAACTCGTTACATTGAAATTCAAAAAGATGGTCAAATTCATCGAGTGTATTTTCGAGTGGCCGATAGTTCAGTGTTACGCCCACAAGTCAAGGATCGCCTGCTATGGGAAATCGATCGAACCAGCCAAGCAAATAAACTGCGTGATTTTTTGATTTGGGTTGAAGATATAATTGACGACATTTCATACCAACGGAAAATCACTAAATATAAATATTTGCGAATTTTGCTGCAAAACTGGAGTTCTCTGAATTTTATTATATTCTGGCTGTCCGTTGTCATCAACTGCTGCATTTTGGCTGGCTGGCATGCACCGCCTCGCATTGTCGGCGGCTTTAATTATACAACATTTCATGGTAAGCTGCTACATGTGCTCATGTAGCTGTCCACTGTGATAGATTAGTTTCGTTGAATTGAAAACAACACTAAAAACAGTATTTGATCTGTTCACATGAAGTATTTTTATTAGCAAAGTCGAATATTTAACTAATTTTTAAACTGTAAAAAGTGTTGCAAAAACTATTGCCGTATTTTCACTATTATATTTTTCGTTCTATAATTTCTGGAACATTATTACCTTCTTCTATCAGGTGGTAGAGGGTGGAGATTGGTTTAAGCCCGGTTTATACTCGTCCTTGTCCTTGCCTCTATCATTTTGTCACTGATCAATTACAAAACACTATCTGGTCAAATAAGGCGATTTTTCGCATGAAGATGATTGAGGCTCTTTCCAGACTGTATACAACATTAATTCTTCACAGGGGCTGACTGATCTTTGTCCTTGTCTATGTCCCTTTGTTCTTAAGCACTGGTAAGCACTTAAGCACTTAAGCACTCTTAAACTGCGTTTCAGCATGATAAATGTATCATTTTGTGACGTGTATTACTATTTGTAACAGGCCATTGGAGCCCCAGCTATGACTATCGTTTCAAGTATGGGTTGTTTGGTCTGGGCTGTGTTCACAACGCTTTGAGCGTTATGCTCTTTATAAGTTTCCTTCTGGCTGGGCGTCCTGCATTAAGGCTTTCATCTAGCGGTTATCAACGGTACTTTATAGTTTATAGTTTATAATTCACAGAAAATAAATTCATATTATTATGTTTAGTCACCAAAACCTTACTCATTTGCAGCAGTGGGTAATAATTAAATCAGCACTGGTTATTAAATCAAAAATGAACTGGAAAACGCATGGAATGTTGAAAACAATACAAAAATTACTCTTAATAAATTATAAGATATAAAAATGTAGAAAATATAAAATATAAAAAATACAATGTAGTTGTGGCTATAGGAAACAGTAATCAGGGTTGCCAATTGAATCTATACTTTATTCTTTGAACTAATCTTAATCCATATTTTTATTTAATTAACTTTCAACCAATTAATTTTCATTAGTATCAGTTTTGCATGGCTGGTGTAAGTACAGACGTGCAGGAAAGCACTTAACCAAAGTTTGGGACCACTTGTCTATATGGCCAACAAGTCGCCATAAAAAAATCCCACCCTTATTTTGCTAACAAATATTATAGTATATTGTATATGTTATACAATATTTAAAATAAAAATAAACACGAACATTGAGTTGTCATTTTGTTTCTTAAGACACTGCAATTAAAAATTTATAAGTCTGATGCAAGCGGTGAAGCTAACTTGCTGATTCTTGAGGTGTTTTATAGCACTGTTTAATTTTTGCATTTAGATTTCGGAAATTGTTCGTGAATCAAAGACGTTCACTGTTACAACCACTGCTAATCAAAAAAAGAAGATCTAAGCTTGAGAGATCTCTTCTGAGTTCATCCACGTTGTATTATTTGGTTACTAACTTACTATTTTTTAACTAAAGTCTGACCAAAAGTGTTGAACACTGAAACAAAACAAAACATGCGTTTTCTTTAAAAAATTTCAGCCATCAAATTTTCGCCTGTTTTCTCTAAGTTTTCAGCATATTGTGGTCAGACTTGACTCTCTAATTTCTCATTTTTGACTGTTTGAAAATTAAGCGTCACGAAATAAATTCATATCCGACATCGAATTGTTTTATTACACTATTAATTTTACCTTATCCTTAACCACTTTACTTAAAAATTTTGATCCCGAATTATTTAATTTTCTAATTTATGTTCATGTAATAATAATTTTCAACTAATAGCTAACATAAATTCGTCCAAAATGCGTGAGCAATAAAGTTTAGAATAGCAGTTTCAAATTATAGTAATTTATGCTTTAGACTTTTACGATTGTGTCATTTCTGGGAACTGTAATCAACCCTGCCCTGTTTGCCTATCATTTGCTCCACATCGCAGCAATGAATCAGCTATTAAATCGAGTTATTCAAGCTGTCACCAAAAATGGTACAAAAATTCCTGATAATAGTCTATAGATATGCTAAACTTTGTAAAGGGGTAAAAACTATGTTAATAATTTTGTTTACACATCCATGTGGACGCTAAAAGTTGATGCATTTCTTTATAACTAACTTAATATGTATGAACTATTTGAAAATTAACGGCGTTTGTGAAATGAGTGAATTTAACAATAACCCGTAATCTAAAATAAACACCCGATTTTTTCTGATGAAGAACAGTCCTAACTGTCATTTATTTAGCTAGCAATGCTGTAAATACGGAACCGGAAGCATAGAAGTTGCCGTGTAATTCATGGCAAAACTTTATTGGATACTAAAGTTATTAAGTCTTGTGTTTTTGTGTATAAGTATTTAGGTATTTTTTGTGCATATAAGTGTAGTGTAATGGTTTACAATATGATCCACAAGGTTTGTTGAACATTTATAAATGGTAAGCCTAGTCTTCCCAAGCCTACAAAGCTTTTCATTGCAGAAACATCTGACTGCTGCGTACTCGATCGTTGTTAGGTATTAGTGTTTGCTAATAAGTAATAAGTACAAAACGAGCGGATAGCCACCATGCATGCGCGTTTACGGAAAGGGAGGGATTGCTTTCATCCAACCTAATCTGTTAATCCAGCAAGGTTCGTTTATCCAGATCAGCTTGTACCCCCAGTAATTGCCATTATTTCCGACTCAACACAGCACTCGCACATATGCAATCCGCGGTCCTCCCCAAAATATCCTCAGATGCGCATGTGTGACCGCATATCGTCGACACAAATGCTTGCTACATATCACACTAACCTCATACTGTCACTGAAAAATAGTTGAACAAATTTGCGCATTTTTGTCTAAATAAAATGTTTTAGGTAAATCTCTAATATTGGTGGCTGTACTGGGTGTCATTTTATTCTATATATTTTCTCTTATTGGATTTGCATTTCTTCGCGACATTTATGCTGAGAACAATCTTTTCTGTTTTACTCTGTGGCAGTGTTTTGTGACCATGGTCAGAGAAGGACTGTTATATGGTCTCACAGAGGTAAAATTAGCATTATTTCTATCTACACAAAATAATTGTTTTAATTTAATTACTTAATTTATTTTGCTTTTTCACTACTACTGTAAACGTTTAAAACTATTTTCTTTTAACAGAACTTTGATGTTTCGTACACAAGTGCCAATTTTCAATTCCAATTCTACGCAATGAAAGCTTTGTTTGACGTTGCCTTTTTCGCCATAATCACAACGATCGGACTTAACATTGTCTTTGGCATCATTGTTGACACATTCTCAGAACTGAGGGATAGTAAAGTATGTCAAAACATTAATTAACATTATGTTTGTATTAGAAGAACTAAAAAATTTCTTTGTTCAATTATGACTTTTCAAACAGATTAAATGAAAAAATTGACTATGAATAAACTTATGTAGCTCATCTGACAAAATTGTTGCAAGTTATGCCGTCATTTAATCATCAAGTATGGAATAAAAACAGCGCTGAGTAAATATTCAACAGAAATAACAACATGCAAAGCAACAAATTCAAAACGTTGAACGTTTGATCAAAAAATAATGTATCGAACTTAATTGCTTCATAGCAAATTAGCTGTTTGAGGTAACTCCCACAAGGTACGTACTACGTATCATTCGAAATTTTTGATGCAGATCTTTATGAATTTAAAAGTTAAACATTTTAATTCAAATAAAATGATTTTTTAGCCAAAGTATTTGAAACCTGATTGTTATACATCATTCAATAGCCCTTAACATTCTGCGTTTAGCGATATATACAACGTGACTAGCAAGCAACTGTCAAAATCTATAGCTTTTTAATTTTTGATTATTCCATTGAAAAACGGCATTTTTGGTGCCTTGTTTTCGCTGAAACTCAACAAATAGCTGACCAAATCTGATAAACTTTGCACTAATCGACGCTTTGTGACCTCGCACAGTCTGGTAAACTATTAAAATTTCAAAATTTGATACTAAATTTTTTAACAATTGTCAGGTTCACAGTCATTTATCAGCACTTTTGTTCAAAATTAGATAAAACAACTAATACCACAAAGTAGTTTAGTGCTTCAGCTTTCATTTGATGTCAAAAACATGTGCTTTCAATTGGATTCACCAAAGTTATGTAACAAAAAGAAAAAATTTTCATCACTTGTCAAAAATTAGTGATTGGTGAGCGTGCGTGCACGCATCTAGACATTCTCCACGCTGATATGTTTGTTGTGAATTTTTGTAAGCGCACGAGCAAACTGTGAATGTAAAATATTAAGTTTTATCACTGTCACAAGCTGCGCGAGGTCATTGGTGGAAAATTTGTTAGATTTGGTCAAGTATTTGTTGAGTTATGGCTCCAAAATTGCCGTTTTTCAATGGTAAAATAATAAATTAAAAAATCAATAAATTTGGACAGGTGCTTGCTATGGTTATGTCGTATATATCGCTAAATGCAGAATTTTGACGGCTATAAAAAAAAAACAACACAACAAGTTCAAAAAATTAGGAGAAAAAAAAAATAAAAAAAAAAAAAAAATTTTTTTATAAATTATTTTTTATTTCATTCCTTAAAAAATGCTATCAAACGATATATACATTATGGGGGTTGCTTCAAACAGTTAAGTTGTACCATATATCATACTAGTTATATCATACCACAAAACCACGTAACGATGACAGATAAACAAGCTAAGTTTTCGGCAAAAATATTCAGTAAGCATCAAGCATTCATTTTTAAGTACATTGGCCAAAGGCCATCGTAAACCTGTTGGGCCAGCGATTACCCTCTTATTTAATTTATAAAGGTAGTACCCAAAATAAACGTCTTCTTTTGCAGCCAAATAAACTGCAAAATCTTAGGGCAATAGGAACTTGGAAGGCTATGAAGTTATTAAATAAAGAATAATCATATTGAACTTCCATGTTTACTTCCATGTTTGTGTTAAGATACCAAAATCAAAATTAAAGACCTGTTGGGCTGTGGCCCAGCAGGAAAAACAATGAGAAATTAATAATAAGAACAATAAGAAGCAACAAATAACGAAAAGAAAACGAAAAATTTTTTAGTGGCAAATCGAAAACGACATGAATAATATTTGTTTCATTTGTGGAAAACACGGATATGAATTTGAATATCGAGGCGTGGTAAGTTCCATATTGATTGTAATTTCGTTGAAAATACATGCTAATAAAATCATGTTAAATTTAATGTATGGTGTAGTCTTTTATAGCTTAATTTTAAAAAAAGGGTCGAAGTAAGAATGAAATAGCTTTTTCGCTGTAACAAATAATAAACCTGCCACTTTTAGGGCAAAGTAAATTCATAAAAAAGGTTCATTTCAGCCATTTTCGGAGCACATTAAACACGAACACAACATGTGGTCATATGTGTTCTTCTTTCTACATATACGAGAAACTCCAAAAAATGATCTTACAGCACTTGAACACTATGTTTGGAAAATGGTAAGAACTTTGTTGTAGAAGTTGCAAAAGTTACAAGCACACTAATATTAAAATGTAAAAGAATTGTACAATGCATAAAGTGCATGCTAAAACCTGAAAATTCGTTCTCAGTCAAGGTTTAATGTCCTTGAGAAACTGATATACCCAGAAGTAATACTTATTAACTTCTCTACACAGGTGACAGGTGTCACGTACTAAAAAGTAACAAAACTACACCTTCAATGAAACGATGTACTTTCAACGAGATGTTAACTTTCAACGTAACTTGCTAAAAATTCTGATGGCTAGAAAGTTTGAGAGAATTGTGGTTTAGTTATCGGCCGATAAAACTGATTTCTTTCCCATGGGCCGTGCCTACTCCCTGACACATTTTGAAGAGGAGACCGGGGATTCAAGACTGGAAATGTTGTTGGACCAAATGCAAATGATTATAAAACAAATGCAAAGTTTGGTATGTCAACTGTACCAATCCATATGTGATTGTGAGGAGAGGTAGTTGTTATATACAGATATTATATTTTTGATTTATTGCGTTAGTGTTAGTGATAACAACATTTTGTTATTATCTAGTGCCAAAATTGTTTTTCGTTGCTTATTGCTGCGCTATTCATTATCCAAATGATCCGAGTAGCTCCAAATGGCCAGCAGAAAGTTTGCATTGCACAGATTGTCAGAAATTTTGCAAAATAGTTTAAGTAGCTTTATTGAGTTATTTATCTTATTTAATTTTACTATTAATTCGACACAGCTTAGGCGATTAAAACTTAAATAATACGACACTCTAGACACCTATAATTTATTGTACTAAATATTGTGATTATGTGTGATTACGCTTCAGGACATACAACAAACTTTGAGTGCTATGCGTGAACGCCAACATCGACTGCTAAACCATTTGCGGAACGCTGACGGCAGTCATTCAGAAGAACTTCGCAACTATAGAGATATAACACCATCTCAAAGATATGGCCCAAATCGACAAGAAAATCAACCAAGCCAGCCACACAGCGTCATTGCGGCAGAACTGGAAAGGTACTAAAAACATGTTCTAATTTTGCATTACTACCGATGACACCAGAAATTCCGACCACCGTCTCTACTGCTCTTCACTCTCAAGTCATGATTGCTAAAATGCACTAGTTCGCCAAAAGTTAGTAGTAATACGGTTGGCTATGTCGAAGATTTAAGTCAGTATAATATAAATGGCATAATGTTTTTTGCCTTTAATGGAATCAAATTGATAGTTGTTTTATTTTAGTCGATCACGTTACTTAAACATAGCATTACGCGCTACTATGCCACCCACCGTAAACTCTCACTCAAGAGCCCTGTTGTCACATCCACCCAACATTCCTCCACCCGTGCGAGTACACAATCGAGAAAACCAGCCGCCCTTCATCCCAGTTCGCGTCAGACAACGCATTACCAACAACCAAAACTCCAACCAGAACACAAATAATTTGAACAGGTTGTAACTGATACTATATTGTACAATTAGAATTACTAGAATTTTCACTAAAGTGTAACTTGCTATTTCATTATTAATAAATTTAGAGTAGAAGTAGAAACTTTTTCGGCAGTTCTGCACATAGCTTTAAAGGCCAGGTTGTGGTGCGATGACATGTATATAAGATGTAAGATTGTGATTCTGAGCGCTAATCAGTGTGAAAATGGAATGGACACTACCATGTCTCACCCTTAATAGGCCCAACTTAATATAGCGCCCAGTAAAAACGTTTGACAGTAAAACGTAACGGTTGGCAGCATTATAATTTTAAAAGCAAACTAAAGTGAGTATAAAAATGGGTCGAAAAATTACTTTTTTCGGCTTGGTTTGGTTCTATGGTTTACATGTTTTTTTACGAGTTCTGCAAAATTTGGCATACAATGGGCAGTAGCATGACAAAATCTGTTGCAGCAACGTTTCCTAGCTTGTTTATTAGCACGCGGAACCACAAAATTACAAGTCTACAAGACATGTGCAAATCATGCTTTGGTAGTTGGACCATGGACGCGGTTATGGGGCCGTTGTACTATGACTATACCGGCAGTGCCTGACGTTTTGGCAGCTGACACTGGCAAGCAAGACGAGATTTTAACTGTGGTGTTTTACACTCACGAGTGTGTTAAGTTACCTAGGAAGCTTAGCTTCGACTGGTTTAACTTAACTTAGCCCAGGCAATTTTAAAGCTTAAGCGAAATTTCAGTTGTCAAACGCAATTCAGTTTTAAAGCTTAACTTAAACCTCACTTGCAGAACCTTATTCTGTCGATTAAACACAAAATATTGTTAATCTTTAGATAAATCTACGGTTCAGTTGCTTGACTTGCAATTTACACTCATTGGTTTGATTGTGTTGTTGATTTATATTATGTAAACTAAAACTGCATGATTAAACTAAAACTGAAAAGCCCTAGCATTACTTCTTAGTTACTTACACAGAATCGCAGAAAAAGTTTAATACAAACATAACTTCAACTTTAAAGCTTAACAGTTACAACTTATCATTAATAGTTGGCAAGTGGCTACACTGGTTAGCCATGTTCTAATACAGCTTCCTTCTGTTTTAAAAAACTGGAAATGTCTTCAAGTTTTTCCACATCAACGATCTGAATTTTATTTGTACACATTGTGCACTGGCCTTCACGTTCCAAAACTCTGCAACATAGACATAGAATACACAACAAAAAATCCAAGGTAGTTTATAAAATACGAAAATATTGCTTACCAAAGTGTTTGTGTTTATCAAATTTTGGGTCAAACAAAAACTACATCAAATGATAGGTTGCGGTTTCTTTTTTTAGTTTAGTTTCTGTAAATCAACATATCTGGTTTGGACAATAGAAATTTTACAATTGATGCATGAAAACCGTTGCGCTTACAAATTCCTTTACTAAACTTTAGCAAACTTTTTTAAAGTATTAACATAAGTAACATAACTTGATCGGATAGATGGAATCTTTGAATTAATTCATTGAAAATTACAATTTATTCGCAAACATACCGAATAAATTCAGAATGAATAGCTGGAAACTGGCATGACGGGCACATAGAAAAGTCGTCACGCAAAACGTGCTTGCCCTGAAAGTGTCACAATACGTAATTCGTTCATTGTCCTCAACGGTACATCTTTCTCAACTAAACACATTTTTCACATCTCTTCTGTACAATTGTAACAGAAATCCAAGAAATATATTAAATGACTCTGATTGGTTAGTTGTTACCAGTATTTTCAAAAATTGGTTAATCTATAAGTCTTACTCCCAAAATCAAAATCAAACGCTACAATGTCTACAATGATTTCATACCGTTGCAATGCAGTATGGCAGTGCGCTTTTGCAACTGAAACAAATCAGCTCAGTCTCAGCCAAGGCAGTTCCGCACACCGGGCAGGGAGAAGTCGGCTCTTCCTTTTCACTCTTGTCCGGTCGTCTATAATTCAAGAGTCAAAGATTCTTACTTAAAATGCTTTAAAAACACTCCTAGAAGAAAGCGTTAGTGCAGGTAGATACGCTGAAGAATCAAAAAGTAGTTAGCCATGCAGTAAGTTAAGCTTGACGATGCAAGTGTTAAACTGATATATTGTTAAACTAACTGTTAAACTGATGAATTGGCGACTGCAGTGTAGTTTTAAATTGAATTAATTCCACTTTATACAATACCCCAAAGCATTAATTTCATATTCAAACTAAACTCAATATTTCTTTTTTAATGTATATTTACCTATATATTTGTCATAACCAGCAATGTTTTTAAGAATTACCTCACAATTTGTTCAACTTTCTTCTTATATTTTTCATCAATCTTGTTTCTATTCTCAGGTCGCATAAGCATTGCAGCGAACTTGAAAGCTGAACTTTTGAGGCCAGAGCGTTGACATTCAATTACAGCTGATGTTAGGATGGGGACAGTATCTGCAGAATAGATCGACAAATATTGATTGATTGATCGACAAATATTGACATTGTCGTACAGTTACAGCTTGAAAAGTTTTCGATTAAACTGACTTGATAATTCATTTGAACTAAAAGTTTTGTCATTGGAGGATATCAAACGCGAGAATATAAAACCATTATTCAAAATAATAAACTTACGTGAAGGAAAGCGACTGATGCTTCCACAAACCCTGACCAACATCCGAGCCGCAGTCATATGATCGTTGTGCTTGATGTGAAGCTGTAAAAATATTTTAAACAAAAGAAAAAATGCGTCTAAGAATTAAAAAACAGAGCACATCACGTCAAAAGCTTCATCTACTGCAATATATGTGAATGGCGCACTTTTACCATAGGCTGACCCCAAACGCAGTTAAAAAATGTTGCACAGACGACAAAGATGAAAGAACACACCTTGGCTAGCAAATAACTGTGTATCAGCATGAGACTGTTCTCCATTTCACCGGGTATTTTGATTCTCTGATTTCTCAGCTCCTGATACATGCTGCATAGAACATTGTGAGCAAGGCGGTATTGACCTAAAGAATATTTAAGAAAAAATTTGTAAGAAGCATAATTTGTCGCACTGTTGAAAAACTACTACAATGTCCACTGCATTTCAGGAAAAAACATAAAAAAAGTATCAGAAAAAACATAAAAAACACAAGTAAACTATAACAGCAAAACCTGAACAATTCGAAGCGACGTAGCTTTTTTCCTTCAAAGGCTAATCGTATAAACATATATGTTAAAATAATAAATCTAACCTATGCCTCAGCCTAAGGCCAATCTAAGCCTAATAATAACTATGAGACTAAGCCCGAGCCTAAGCCTAAATCCCAACGTAAGCCTAAATTTTAGTAATTTTGATAACACACACAAATTCACATGTGATCAGCCTTGCAGGAAAGACAGCCCAGTGGAGCGAATAGTGGTCAATGATATTTTCAAGTCAATAAAATTCAAACTAAAGTTTCAACGGCGAATATCACAGTGGTATCAGCCTAATATAATATTAAATTGTACAACAAATTTCAATTTATAAATTTGCACAACTTTTTGTGTTGAGCACATAAATTTGGTAAATGTGTGCCACTTTGTTGAAGTTTGCCAAAGTGCTTGAAATACATGTATACTTACCATTATTTTGCTCTTCTCGAGCGATTATGATAGCCACTTTGGCTGCTTCTTTGAACATTTTCAGCGCCATGTATAATCGAAAAAGATACTTGGCGTCCTTAAAAAGTTCGAAAAATCGAGGTTATTTAAAATTTATCAATACCATTCTTAACATTTTTTAGTTATATACATAAATACGTATATATATATATATATATATAATATATTTATATATACATATATTTATATAATATATATTTATATATATACAGTTTTATAAATGAAACTTATTTATCATTCTATTTACTGGCTAAAAGTTTATGCGACATTAGCACAAGTGAAATTAAACTTTCATTTTCTACTTAAAAATATTAATCTTGGTGCTTGTAAAGTTTCTGCTTGATTCTCATAACATAACCTTTTCTAAATCACGCTACTCGTTGTCAGATAATAAACTTACTAACGTGTTCTAAACGTACCTTCGGAATACCATCAATTTCGCCCATCAGAAAATCCACCAACTTTCTAATCAAATCGGAATCTCCCGACGCACCAACGCAGTCAATCGCCAAATTCAGCGACTCATGATCCTCCCCGCTGCTCACTAGAAAATCTAGTGCCTGAAAGAAAAAATAGACAAAGAATCAATGGCTTAATTTCAAATGGCTGGTATTTTTAAAAATAGAGCAGTTTATTTAATTCCTATTTTGATTTTCAAACACTTTATTTAGAAACTGCTAATGCTATTACTGTCAGATGAAAATGCATGTAAAATTAGTGTGCAAAACTACTACAACTATGCGATGTTAACGTTTGGAAAGCGGATGCCGGCTGTCACAATTTTTAGGTATAACTTTGAATGCTAATGGAATCCTCGGCGGGCAGCAACTCAGTGACGATGATCATCCCAGTACAATCCTCTACTACAATTCTCGAAGTTTAATGTCTTTTGCCCCGTTGCAAAAACTGGAGTAGGGGGCTAGTCAAAATAAGCTGACCTTAATCTCTTATTCAGAAAGAGACTACTTTCGTACAGTGGGTAAAGAAGGGACCTGCTCTACCATTGCAGTAATAAACTCTAGCTCGACTATGTATCTGGCTAAATCAACCTCTCTATCAATACATTTATTTTAAACTTTACCTTTTTGAAAGCCCTATTTTACCCTAGCAAATTTAAGACTTTACTTTCTGGTAATTTCCAGCCAAATAATAATATTTGCCGGCCAATTTCGGATTTCTTTTTCCTTCAAAATATTTTGCCATAGCTTCGTAATCCTGTTGAGTACCGTCAGTACCTGCAACATGAGCATGTTACGAAATAAACCGTATTAAATATCAGTTGTCGGATTAATAGGCCCATTTCTACTGACGGCATTTATATGTTAAGTATTTAACTTTTATAAAAGCATTGATTTTATTATCAAGTATGACAAGGTACATAACTCGAGTTGCATCAGCAAGTGCAACACGTTCAATCTATTTGTACGTCTATATAAAGTCCCTTGGTCTCTGTAGCTAATATTCCATCCGATACAATACAATGTGACCATCAGTTGAGTCCCTTACTGTTGGGTGGGTAGCCTCAATTGTCCGTAACGTGTATTTCTTCATCCATGTTCTGTCCTTATTTTTGATTCCGTATTCCGTTGCGCTTTCTGTTGATTCTGCTCTAATTGACAGTCAGGGGCCTGTCGCTCAACTTTACAAGTCTCAAAATTGTAACAATTTTTAAGTGCACAATCGAAGTCATCATATAAATTCATTACGATCACCTGATTTTGCACTTTACAACTGTTACAATTGTATGACTTGTAAAATTGAGCAACAGGCTCCATGTTGACGACTACTCACTTCTCTGCTTCAAATTTGGCCAAGCTTCACGCTTAATTTCATATTATTGAAGAATTGATTAAAAACTATACAAACTACAAGACGACCAGTATGTCTACATTTCAACTGACTTGGTTTACTGAATAGCACTACTAAACTATATCAGTCGGAGCGCAAAAAAGTCCAAACCTGTGATTTCAGCGTATATTTCCATTTTGTCATGCTGCTGCGCCAGCTTATAGGCTTCCTCGTGGCACTGCGACATTACCAAAAACTGAATGGCAGTACTGTAATCGTTCATTTTCATGAAAAACCTAAAAGCATAAAAGTTGAACTAAAAATGCTAGCTAAAATTTTAACTGCGATAACTGCAACACAACAAAAACTGCCTCCCCTTTTGTTTGCTACTTTACTGAGTCTCTAAAATGTACTCAGCTACGCATTTAAAGTCAGTTTTGGTTTTTTGCTTTCATTAAGAGTGTTAATCAACAAAAAATTGTATCTACATTGTCTATACAAATAACATACAAACGATGGCTCACACACTTTGCCACTAATTTTGCTCCTTCTACAGATTTACTTTCCCGCACTATCTTCACGGCCTCTTCAGGACTGTTCAGCTGATCTAACAACAATCTAAAATATGAATTGTACCTGTGTAATTGTGATTGAGTTTAGAAGCCTATGCTTTCACTTCAGTCGTCACATTGTGTGTTCTTATGGTGGCTTAAAAACCTGCTTGCCGCCCCGTTTGCTACCTCAGAAAGTGAAAATAAGACAAACATATTACAATGCATTAAAGAATGTGGTTTGTCTCAATAGGTTATTTTGCAGATTTGTAGCTAGTGGAAACTAATATTAAAACAGGAAATGGCTGAAACTCTTAATTAGTTTAGTAAACAATTTTTTTAACCGCAGAGTGATACTATATAATAAACGTGTATTAAACAAGCAGTTCTATTGACGAGCGCACATAATTTGACGTGACCACAATAAAGTATTATTTTACCGCATCGGTAAAATTAGGCGCGGCACGCACCAAAATTTTTTGTCAGTACCTACTACTTAGTTTTTCATTTTTAATCGAGTGTGAAAATCTGTTCGACGATTACGTTTACGTATGTGTAAGTACATTAAATTTAAGAATTGACCGGTGACTTAGAATGCTTTAACATTTGATTTTTATATCATGCAAAGAAACATAAATTAAAAATATTCTACTTTCGAAGTCATAAAAAATTGCAAAAATGTCAGAGCTGATCGGAATCAAACCTCCTTACCTATGATTCGCAGGCACACGCTTTAACTGTTAGGCCACAGCTCGGTTGGATGATTCTATCAAAATCCTAACTAAATGGTTTGTAAAGAGCATCACGGGGAAAACCGCCTTGAAAGTGATTCAAAAGAATCGATATTGTAGATCATCGATTTGCAATCTGCCATTGTCGTTGGTTATGCAGGGACACGCACACACACACACATACACACACAACGTACGCACTGCGAGTTACACACAAGTCACAGCTGGTCGTTCCAGCAGGCGTCAGTGATGCACTGAAACTGAGAATGATTTACATGCATTTTCAGTTTCAGTGCATTAACTGAAATTAGTATGCACGGCCGCTGAGGCGGCCGCGCAAAAACAAATAATTGCCCCAAAATTACTATAACAGTTGTAAGAACTAGTATCACAAACTCTTGGAATAATACAGAAACAATAATATTATACCAGCAATATCCAGTTTAATTTGTGGCTTGTTTTTGAAAATAACGGTCGCCAGTTATCAACACACCCAGTTCATTAGTTCATAAAATTGTTGCAGAGTTTCATATTCTAGATAGATTACACCAATTGATGTCAAAAATCTTCACTTAACAGCAAAAACTTGTTGGCAAACCTTTTCTCAAGTCAAAGTCTATGTTGAAATCATAAAAACTAAAAAGCCCTCACCGAACTACATGATCAAATTCTCGAGCATTCTTGTACGCCTCGACGGCTAGTTTGTACTTTTTCTCAGCTTCCATTGCTTTGGCGTATTGCGCATGTATTTTTTGCGAAGTCACTGAGGGCAGCAATTCTGCTACTTTAAGCCTTAAAAATAGAATTAAAAACAGTAAAACACCACTTAAAAATTAAACATTGGAGTTTGCCTCTATATAAAACTAATGTAACAAATATGACAAATTTTTTTCACACGAAACATCTTAGTTTAGGAAAGTTTAAAACTCAGTGTAGCTCAGCTCATAAAAGGCCATAGATACAGATCATTATGAAGGCTGAAGTTGCAACTTCGTTCAAAATTCGTAGCATATATCTACGAGTGCAATATTACATAATGATATTTATATAACAATAATTAACGTACCAGTTTTTAGATCTTGCATGCATAGTGGCTGCTCTGTCGTAAAAGTTCCCATTTTCATACACATTTGCAGCTTCACTATACTGCTACAACATAAATAAATAAAAAATAGGTTAAAGTTAAATAAATGCTACCTTTACAACCAATTATTCGCTTAAGTTTAGACGAACAAATTAAATGACTACAAGCAAGAGTGCATAATGACAAGAGTATGACACTGGCCACGTTTGTGGCCTAGCAGCGCGGACATGCTGCGACCATTATCTCCACAAAAAGGCCACAACTGTGGGGGGGGGCCCCCCCCCGGAGAGGGCCCCCCCACGGGGGGGCTGCCCCCCCCCCCCACCCCTCCTGGGGGCGCCCCCCCCGCCCCCCCTGCCGGCGCCCCCCCCGCCCCCCCCCCTCTCTTTTTTTTTTTTTTTTTTTGTTACGGACTCCCCTCCCCCTCTTCCTCCCCGACCCCTCCACCCCCCCCCCCCCCCCCCCGGGGGGACGGCGTAAGGGTCAATTTTCTCTCTGCTTCTTTTCCCTGATTCCCCTTCTTCCTCGCCCCCTTCCCCCCCCCCCCCCCCCCCCCCCCCTCCCCCCCCCGGGACCCCCCCATTTTTCGTATTTTTTTTTTATTTTTTTTTCCGTATCCTCCTTTACCCCCCCTTTTTCCCCCCCCTTTCCTCCTCTCTCCTTCGCCTCCACTACCCGGCTTTTTTGTTTTCTTTTTTTTCTTTCGCCGGTGTGTTTACATAAATACAGAAACACAATAAACCCAAACATCCCCATCCCATCCCCTCTTCACCCACCCACTGTTAAAAAATTTTCTACCGTAAGAATTCTACGTACCTGCATGCATACATATCTTACCAAACCCTCGAAATATCTCCTGCCTCAGGGAGCGAAAGAGATAAAAAGAGAGCCGCCTACAATAGAGTCCATCAGGATCCAACGGAAGTGGACTCCGGTTCTGTTCAGGGGCCAAAAAAACACAACAAAAAATTCAAATTAAAAAAAAACCCCCATTACCCTTCCCCCTGGGGGTCGGCCGCGGCCGCGGACAAAAACAGCCCCACATTCGTTCACCACCTCAAAATACCCCAGACAAAAAACCCCAAAAGCGGCGGCGGGGCCCCCCCCGGCCGTCCCCCAACGGGGGGCCCCCCCCCAGATACCCCCGGGGGGGGCCCCCCCCCCCACCGGGGGGGCGCCCCCCCCCGCCCCCCCCGGGGGGGGCCCCCCCCCGGGCGCGCCCCCCGCCGGCAACAAGTAATAGCTATATATGATGAAGGGTAGCAAATTGAAAGCAAAACGGTGAAAATAGCCTAACCTTCATAGACTCTAAGATTGACGCGCATTCTTTCTTGAGCATCCTGTTTGGCGATTCGAGCGCGAGTTGAACTCCTCTGCAATTCATAAGGCTTTACTTTAGGTAGTTAAGTTTTATGGCTTACTGCTTCAAAGAGCAAAAAATGATTGACATTAAACGGAACGTGTAGCAACAGTATCAAGGTGAATTATACGGCGAGTTTACTGAAGCAGCCACATTTTATCGACAATTTTACCAAGATAAATCAAACTTTAGCAAGTTGTCACACATTAAATAAGAGTGTCCACAGCTCTCAGTTTTGGATTTGGTTAAAAAACAACATGCTAACTTTTCGGCAAAAGTATTCAGTAAGCATCAGGCATTCACTTTTAAGTACATTGGCCAGAGGCCATCGTAAACCTGTTGCGCGGTGAAAGTGCTCTTTCTGAATTTACAAATTTCCCAAAAATAAGTCTTCTTTTGCAGCCACTACAGTGCAAAATCTCAATCAAATGCTTTCCGCAATTGGAACTTAAGGTCTATTCCTTTACCGGATTAAACGGAGTGGACTTATTTTAGTCCGAGGTTTTGCAATGACAAATCTGACTAAGCGGACTAAACGAGTTAAAATAAGGCAGCAGCTTAATTTTAGTCTGACCCCATTCCAAAACTACCACTGTACTAAACGGACTTGTTGGGCTGTGGCCCAACAGGAAAAAATGAACCGTTACCGCACATTTGAAAATCGTATCAATACTATAATGGTCATAAGAACTGTGATAAAACTGCCAATATTGCTAAAACTTTTACCACTTTTTTTGACAGTGACACCTAGTTTCACAATATTCTTATAGCCATCGAATTACCTCTAATGAATGCTCAAATCTGAAAGCCTCATGGAATATTTCAAGCAATTATAAAGTCTCATCCTTGGTAAAAATCCTACGGATTTTCTGCTGGACGTGTTTTAATATATTCGCATTCAATTCACAATTCAGATTCACACAAGTTTAAATATGAATTCAAAGTTTATTCAACATCTTGATCCTACAGCCAGCAATGTAGCAGTGTTTTCACTATAAAACTTCACTTTCGTTGCAACTGTTATGCTGTAGAAAAAACAAAGATTGTGTGAACAAGAAGCAGTTTTATGCAAACTTAAGTAATTTCTTATTGTCAACACATTGCTACTTACACTAAGTTTAACCCTGCCGCTCAAAGCATTCTGCAAGAAATTAAATAACCCAACTGGCTTAAAATATTGATTGTTCTTTTTAAAAAAAGTAGCAAACAAAGACCTTTCATCATAGGTCATTTGAAATCTGCTAAATTTGTTCAGCACGTTCGTGTGCTACTGTTCTGGTTCCTTGTAAACTTTTGCGAATTTTTCATCACAGTTGAAGTAATGATTGAGGCTATGCTCTAGCGCAATTTTTGTAAGTTTATAAAATCTGCTGGACCAGAGACCAATGTCAATAGAAACAAATGTCTACAGAAATACAATTTGTTGTCTAGCCTGGAAGTGGATGCGCGTCGATATTTTCAACCCACCACCACATACAACCTGCGGCTCGACGCTCATGGGCAATCTCTGACCCAACCAACACGCATCATACAGTACGACCCACCTTTGACAAACGATTTTATGCTGTTGCACATACTGATGTCTTGTTTTAGCTAATACCCAAGTTTTACTTATCGAATCACACTAACACGCACCTAAATTCATTTAACATCAGACTCGTTAAGTAAATTTATCTGATTTTACGGGCCAGATAAAATTCACCGACCTGCAGCTTAAAGTGGGTTCTGAGTACCCCAGCGAGACCCACAGCTCAAATTTTCTGACCCACTCCCAAGCCCACTCCGCAAGTATCCCAAACGTGCGCCCACCTATGTATGTGTACGTACATACTACTGGGATGAGGCATATACCTGGGCGATGGAGTAAAAATTGAACTTTTTCAATATTGAGCGCTTATAAGTAAGCCTAGATTTTCCAGCAGTTAACTTTTATCGAGTAAAGCTTGAGTGATCATTCTCTCGAGAAGACTAGCATAGTGAATAATGTTGACGTCATTAATGAACACTCAAAAGTCCCAGAATGAACGTTTGACGTGTGTACTACAGGTCAGTATTAATGAGTTAACATAACATGGTGCTGCAGATCGATTAAAAATAATCTATTTCTTAAGCGATCCATATATGCGCAAGTCACATGCGCGAGCGTGCTCAAAATGTCAAATGAAAACGTCACCAAGTTCAAATTAAAGAACTATATAATCAGAAATATGCAGCTATTATTCTCTACGGTCTTCAAGTATGAATTGTTAAATTATTGAATAATAAATAGTTACATAATTTTAGTTATATGTGGTGAATTATCCGGTCTGCATAATATGCCTTACATGTCAAATAAAAAAGTTTCCTACAACCTTGGTTAAAATTTGATAATCAAACAAAACGTCAAGCTGGCTATAACTTTTCTTCAATCTTTTGAATGTGATATTGTAAATATTTTCAAAACCGCAAATAAATTTGCCTGGACCAGCTCAGTTAAAATCCAAATTATGCACAAGGGGGAGCAACGGTCTTCAAGTAAACGAAAGCACATATATAATGTATAAAATTCCACAATTTTTTCGACTAAAAAAGTTAAAATTACTAGTCTTTTAAAGCATTTTTGGAACTTAACAATTTTCGTTGTTTTTATAACATAGTACGGTAAATCAAGTTTTATCCTCCTCTTAAAAAATTATTCAGCACGTAAAGTATGCATCAAAATTTTTCCTACAGAGAAGCGAAAAAGCAGTATAAATGCCTGCCACCGCTGAGGCGGCGGCAGGAAAAACCTTTAAAACCCTGACGACAACAAGCCACGGGGGTTTTATTTGTCGTGATGCGGTATTATCACAATATTTGCAACTAAGTATCCTGACAAAAGAAAAGTGAACATGAACTGAACACACTGAAAACTCTACTACACACTAAATATAATCCTTGCAATCTTGCATATAAACTACCTTCTAATATCGCCCAATCGAATGCTCATTCTGGCAATTCCGGCCCTACAGCTATCGTTGTGAGGTGCAGCTTCGCTTGAATCAACAATGCCTTTTTCATAATGTGCCAAAGCGTTTGTATAATCACCGCTAGAACAAAACAATTTCATATTCTTATGGTCACTGAATATTTTATAATATTTAGCAATTAAATAAGCAGAAATAAATAAATGGTGAAAGATAGTTCTTAAAACTGCACTAAACTGTCTGAAATTTGTTATACAAATAGCTACTTGTATTGTCTTGTCAACGCAGCCATACGTAATTTCTTCATCAAGAATTTTGTTCAATTTTATTCTACAGTAAGTTTACAAAACAACCTCAAGCCAAAAATAAATAAATAAATAATAAATACGAAAACATTTAAATTGAATCTAATGTGCTAATGTATTTTAAAAACTGGCCCACACATCAACAATTTATACACACAGGACATCTAGCTTTGCAAACAAAACTTTTCCACTTCCATTTCCGAAAAGCACAATTTTATAATGCAAAACATGATAGCTAAGGGCCTATTCCTTTACCGGATTACAGGGTTAATTATAATCGGACTAAACGGTTTAAAAATTAAGCTTCAAAATGCCATTCCAAAACCTCCGGATTAAACGGACTTAACTTCTAGCGCGCTGCTTTTTAATCGGACTAAAGGGACTTAGCTATGCACGCTAATGTTAAGTGTGCATGTTAAGTCCGTTTAGTGCAGTGGTAGTTTTGGAATGGGGTCAGACTAAGATTAAGCCGCTGACTTATTTTAATTCGTTTAGTCCGTTTAGTCCGATTTGTCATTCCAAATCCTCGGACTAAGTCCAGTCCGTTTAATCCCGTAAAGGAATAGGCCCTGCGTTTGCTGTATTCGAATGAGCATTGAAACCATTTCTTACGTAAATTCTAATTGCTGAGCAAATTCGCGTGAAACGTATGGTATCTGATCGGGTGCCAGACGACTGGCTAATTTCAGTGCTTTGTCCCAGTGCAACAGGTCTCGTCGTAACTGCAAAAAAATTATGAGGCTTGGATGCCGACCAAACAATAAAAAATAGCAAAAAGTGGCGTATTTTTATGTTAACTGTTGGTTGCAATCCCATAGTGATATCTAGACGTGTTTTTAATCTTACTACTTAATCTTACTCTAAGGACACAGGCTTGTCTGTTAATTCGTCCGCTTCTGTCTATTTTTCATGCTTGTGATATAATTAAGCATTACAAGGCATAAAGCACATTTGTAAGACTAACATTACTTTAAGCTAAAAAACCACTAGGCTAAGGCTACATCGTAACAGTTATAAATAATAATTTTTAATTTTTTGCATAGCTAAAGTTATAACTGCTTTTATTAAAGGTTAAAGATAGTCGGTTAATTAAATTAAATTAAAAGATATTAATCACAGTTGCTAAAATCAAACGTGACTGACGACGTTACACTCACAACTTGAACTACTATAAGTGCTAAAAATGAAGGGTATGTGCGTGCAAAACTGGAAATAAATTTTAATATTTATTCTATTCATGGTCAAAAAACGAACAGAAACTAATAAAATTGCTGTGATAAATTTTTTCTTTTAATGATTTAATAAAATTTTTAATGAAAATTGCATGTCACAGTTTATCGGGTGTTTATACTTGCGTCAACTTACTATATGAATTGTAAAAAGGTTTTCATAAATTAAAAAGTTATAGTTATAGACAACCAATTGCAATACAGTCGCATCCTGCTAGAAACGCACTTCTAAGGCTGCCAAAGGGTACGACGAATTGAGATATAATTGTTCGGCTTCGTCAAACTGATCCAAAAATAAACATAAGTGACCCGCGAGCAGGTTTCTGTTCTCCACATACTAAAAATAGGTTTAAAATGTCAAACAATAAACTCGTTATTGGGAATAAGATTATTCATAGTTACAAAATGAGTCCATTCCGTGTTGCTAATGCATGAATATAAAATTTGAACATGAACAAATACATAACTTGTCGTTTCAAAAAGTTTAACACCTCTATTATACAAATCAATAAATCTATTATTGATTGCGTGTGCGTCTAGTTTAGACTAGTTCGACTAGTTCTATAAAGTGAGGTCAAGCCGAGTTTGACGATACAAGTTTTTCGAAAATATTTTCAAATTTAGTTCAAATTTGACCTACAATGGATTTGATCTACCTAACTACCTATTCTAATTCAAAAGGCGCAGCAAAAATTCTACATATCCTTCAAGGCCTGATTGAAAAGACTATAAAAGTAGAAAATCTATATCAAAAAACAACGTAGAATTAAATTTATTTGAGGATTGCCACAAACTCAATTTAAACATCACAAAGTGTAAGTTATAGCACGATGTAGCGTGCACTCAGTAATTTATACGCACTGAAGGGCCAAGTGCATGAACGAGTGCGCGAAGCCACTCGAGGTGCTGAGTGCACACTACAAAGTGATATAACGTACTTATGTCATATCTGTTTTAAAAAATACAGTGCAATAAGTCAGTAACTAAGATGCACGCCTACAGCAGTGCAATAACTAGATTCTAGATGCACTCTGAAAATCTAGCAGCGTGCCTTAGTTATTGACGTTGGTTATTGCACTGTTTTTTATAGACAGTATGATATAAGTATTGTTATGAAAACCTGAGCAGTCTCGATTGACCAAACCATGCCAACTTCACCAATTTGACGAAAGACTCGAATTGCTAGAACAATCAAATTTAGTTATTATGAAGGTTTATTAGCTATTTATTAGCTTGGTTTTATTAGCATTTTATTTTAGTCGTTCCTAGCCTTTTTTCAACTAGGTGTTAAAATTATATACCCATTCAAAACAAACGAATGCGAGCCCAAAAACTTTAAAATATATATAAATAAACAAGAGGCGAAAAACTACCAAATACCGATTATCAAATACAGAATACCATCTTACCAAACTCCAAATCAAAATGGAACAAGGCAGCATTTCCTAATTTTCGCCAAAAATCTTTTTGATTTAGTTGATCGCAAATAGCCCATGCTTCATGCCATCTAAAGTGTGCAATACAAACAAGATCATTACTCTACAATTACGAATACAATACAAATTTTAAATTACCATTGCCAACACATACTCAAGCTTTCATGTAGTGTCGTTAAAGCAGTTGTGCTCAGAAGTTAGAAAAAGAGAGTTTTTGCTTTGAAATTTAACGCTCACTACTAAGAAACGAGTACAATTCTGTATGGTAGCAAAATATAACCTCCAGAATCTCTAGACTACCAATATCGATCAACACCTTGGACCAATCTCAGCCATGCATTCCACAATAGGGATCAACGAAACAAGCAAGTTATCAAATTGGCCGGCTTGTGAAGTACACATATAATGCGTCAAAAATTTTGTCACAAATAAGAAAAAAGACAATGTCAATATCTTTCCTTTCAATGAACAAGTCTTACAGTCGTGCAAAGTCGACTGCTTTCGCGACACTACTGCCTTAAATTAGCACGTCGTTACGCCTAGCCAGAACTGAAACATTGTGTCCCAAAGTACTAAACATGTATATGCAGTATGCACCTAAACAAATCTCGAAATTTTGTCCAAATATTCAAATAAATGGGGCATAACTTTTAATAACTTTTGTATAATAGCTAAAGAGTAAAGACAATAAACGTTTATGGCACGTTTTCAAGTTTTGTGTCAGACCTATTTAGTATTTCGAGCGTTTATCAAGCAAACAAACCTTTTAAGCGAAATCATTCTGTTCAATAGCCGTTCAAGCTAAAACAAACCAAAAAATTATTTTCTATTTGATATGGTTTATACTCTAAACATTTCCACCAACTTAAAACCGGTGACCACTAGGCAGAAATAAAGATCAGACACCGGAAATAAGAATTACGGGCTTATTTGAAAAATAAGGGGGCATTCCCACTGTAGAAGTAAAAAGTAAGAAAGTCGAAATAAGCCTTTATTTCATAAATAACAAACCTTATTTCTGAAATGACATGTTGGTCGCAGCGCGCGATGCTTGAAATGTGACTTCTCGGGCTTATTTCTTATTTCTGCCCATTATTCCAAAATATTTTTCTTATTTCTTAATTCTTATTTATTATTTCAGTATGATGAGAACCTGGACTTAGTTAATGGTTTTAGAATGACCTAAACTGAACTATACAGTTTTTGTCTACTTTAATTCAAATTTTCAACTAAAACGATTTATGGTTTTCGTCGCTGGCGTTCACTTCATAATTCGTCACTTATGGCCGATTGGTTCAGTGGTCGGGCTATCAATATGAGTGAATGGACCAACTAACATCAGCGATGCTCTTTTCAGACAAACGCCCCTCAATTTGGTGCGTGTCAAGAACGACCGTATTCAGAGAGCCGGACTGCACTTGGCAAGTCAGCGTGCCGTTGTAAAGCAATAGGGGAGTCTGGCCATGAGGTAGTTTGGTGCTACCCACTAGATTCACATAAGGACCTGAAAAATATAGCTCACTAAATAATATTTATCATAGTTGTTGCTGACATTGTAATGTTGTATGTACTTACGGAAACGGTTGCATCTGCATTTAGCAGTTTGAATTGATTATCTAGCCATATGAGCTACATATATCAATCTACATAAAGTAACTGGTAAAACGTAACCAGATAAAAACTAATTAGTAATCACCTAAAAATTCTCAAGCAAGAACAAACACAGTGCACAATAGTGATCTACTGATCTATACACAATAAAAAAGGATACAAACATTAAGTCAATAAATCTCATTTTTCAACTGCAAATCGACCGTCATCGCTAAATAAGTCTCCGCAATTCGAGAGCTACACTGTCAAAGTCCCAACTTAAAGAACAAATAAGTGACTATAAATACTAATAATAAAATACTACCAAACACACAAGTACAGCTAGGCTGTTTTTTCAGTTGGCATTTCTTTCGTTTTCGTTTTTGTTTTTATTTTGATTTTCTCCAATGAAAATGCCAAAGAAACTTTTATTTCATAGATTCTACTTCACGATTTTTAAACATTTAATTAATTATAATAAATGAGAAAACTTAAAGTCAAAATTAGCATCCGTCTGATCATGCTCATTTTTTCATTTCTTTCTTTTACCTTCATTTACCTTCTACCTTTTACCTTCTTTATTTTTGTTCATTTTAGTGAAAAAGAGCGTAGCTGTACTACCAAAGCAAAGTTTAACTGAAAGCAATATTTGAATGCACAACTACATTTGAACTAAGTGCTTGCGTAAAAACAAACCTTTCACGGTATCCCGGTAATAAACATAGGCATGAACAACACCCGCATCTACCGTTAAAAAGGTATCCTAGAAAGTAGAGAAACAAAGAGAAATATATGTTAACACAATATTGCGAAAGTAATTCTTCTGACAAAGAGCTGTTCATGCAGTCTCTTTGATGTTCTTTAAGTTTATGTCTCACAGTTTTGCAAAATAACATGACAAAGTTTAGTATAAAATCATTTAAAAATTAGCACGGACATCAAAAATGCATAAGGATATGGACATTACTATATTGTACCGGTATAAAAACAAACTTTCCATGAAGCACTTTTATCAGAATATTCGACCGATTAGGGATTACGTAGTCGTAGATGTAAACTAACAACAAAGTCGAAGTTAGTGTAATTGCCATCCATTAGCAAGAACACTGCGTTATCTGCTAGCAAGACATAAGTTAGTCCCAGTGAACTTCGGATTTCCGTTGATTACAATCAAAAAGCTATTGTATAATCATTCTGCTAAACAACAAATAAAAAGGATTAAAGGCTTAAATAACTAACTTTTTCTGGTGAGTAATTGTCCCAAAGGACATTTTTCATACTTTCTCCAGAATCAGTAACTTTTGCCATTGCGTCATTTGTCTGAAAAATAAAAACATATCAGCATTTAAAACGAGGAAATGCGGTTTACTTCCGGAAGAGTTAAAAGAAAAACTGAACACACCAAAACACAGTTCTTGTTGCTACACTTTTCGGTTTGACGCCATTCGGTGACAAATACAGTGATAAACAAGTGTTGTGGTTTAGTGACAGAATAGTTGACACATTTGTGGCAACTTGCTAAAACTTACGCTACGCGCGACGTGTTTGAGCATTGAATACATGGCGTGTTCACTTGGATTCAAAACTGAATTTTGTTTTTATTTGCTAAACTAGCATAATATTATTTGCAGCAAAACAGTTTTTTCTCCGCCAAAGTAAAGTAGTCCAACCAGATACCGGATTGTAGACATAAGCATCTTGTTTGTTGTCCAAGAAAATGATTCGTGTTCCAATGTTTTCTGGGTACAAGGTCTTGATGCCAGTGGAGTGGCGATACTCATTAACGAACTTCCAATCCTCTATTAGGAAGTATTTAATGTGACCAGCCTAAATATACATATAATTAAATTAGTTAATAATTAAGTAAGCTAACACCTTTTTAGGGTTGGCGCGATAGCGCCCAACCCTAGAATAGAAAAATTTAGCCCTATTGCGGATTTTGAAAAATTGAACTTTTTGTAGCTCAAAATATTGTAAAGCTTTTTACACGAAATTTTGTGTGTGTACACCCCTTGGCAATACCTAAGGAACCGTGTCAAAAATCAAAACGTTTACACGTTTGAAATTTACACGTTTTCAATCGTGTTTTTGCTGGGCCAAAACACGTTTGGGCCAAGCGAAAACACGTTTGCTGTCTTAGTTAGTAACAAGAGACGCAACAGCTGACCTCACTTTATTGGCGCTACCGACAAAGCTAATAAACTGATTATTCACGTATCAAGAGGATTGAAGGCGAGAATACATATGAAGGCTAAAAAAAAGCCGCTGACATTTGTCATAGGCGAAGAAAGTTTAATAGACCTGAAAACACGTTTAGAGAATGGCAAAACACGTTTACCTAAACGTGTTTTCAAAACGTGTATACGTTTAGATAAACGTGTTCTTTTTGACACGGTTCCTAAGTGCTGGCAAAATTTCTGCCGGATCGGTCGAGTATTTTCTGAGATACCCCCTGGGACCCCCAAAATTCACGGACTTTCGCTCTTTTTTTCCCCAGAACTTTTCTCGCCGGTAGTTCATCCCAGCGACACCTTTTTGGTTTTTCATAATTCGTATAGCCTGCAATAGACACGGAACAAATGCTTTTGCTCGGGTGTTTCCGTGAGAGGCTGTGCTGGGAGGGGGAAACCCCTTTTTTGGGGTCCAAAAAATGACTAAGTACGAAAAAGTTTAGCACACTTTTTAAGAAGTTGCGCAAAACGGCCAATCATGATCTTTTGTATGTGAGGTGGTACTGTACTGGAATAGAAACTAACATGGGTTTTGTTTGAATTTCGGCCTATAAGCCCCAGGGCATGCCCATACCCCCCGCCACGTGTATTACGGGGGTAGGTTCGCTACGGGCTTTCATGGTTATAGCTGGAGGTCTATCGTTTTGTATAAACGAATATAAACCCATATGCTGTGCATTCGCTGGTATTATCACTTTCTTGCTCAGATGTTGAATAGTCCCCTAGACGGTAGCCCCCCCCCCTTGTTGGCTGTATGTCATGTATGCGCGTACGTAACTTCACAGTAGAAAAATTAGGTTTGCTGTTTGTTTTTCATGATAGTTCAAGTTTTTTCGTGTAATATGGATTGTGAACTTGCGAACATATCATATTACTACCCACTGCCCCACCGATTGCCCCCAGGGTGTTCCCAAAGGGGACTCGGGAGCCTTTTGTACTTTTGGGGTCAAAATTTTTTTCGAGTTTATTCTCAAAAATTTGTCTCTAGGGGTAGTTTGGTGTCCTGAACACGAATCTGGGAGTTATTTTTGTCTATACCCACTCTGGACACCCATGGCCCCCAGGGTGGCACCTAGGGGGTCAAAATGGGTCAATTTTTTCGAATTTGAAACTTTGATGTCCATTGGGGTAATTTTACCTCCTGAACACAAATCCGAGGTTCGTTTTTGTCTGAGACTCTCGTAAACTCTCCTACGACCCCCTCCTAGGGTACTCCCCCCCACAACGGATCCAAGGGGTCCAGTTTTGAAAATTCGGATTTTGATGTTCATGGTGTAATTTGAGTCCCTGAACACGAATCTGAGGTCTATCTTTGTCTATGACGCTCGTTGACTCCCCTGCGACCCCACCACCTCCCTCAGGGTACCCCCCCCGACAGGTGTTCAAGGGGTAAAACTTTCAAAACTTGAATTTTGATGTGGTTACGAATCCGTGGTTTGTTTTTGTCTAGAACCTTCCTGGATTCCGATACGGGGTGTCCAAGGGGTCAAATTTTACATAGATATGTATATATATATATATACATGTATACTGTATATACATGTACACATGTACACTTACGTGCATACTACATTGGTCCGCTTCACGCAGTGAAGCTGTCATAGCTATTTGTAGTAATAGCTATGCTCTGTGCTTCGTTTCCACTACAGCGGAAAAAGAGAGTGGACTAGTAAGGAAAAATGCCCTTGTCGGGCGGCTCCTTGGGTAGAATAGGTTACTGTCTGTCTAAAGCGGAAAAATACTTAGGCTGAGCTTGTAAAAGCATTGGTACAAGACTTTATTAACGAGATTATGCAACTCGTGTGAGCTCGTCAAAGTAGGTGGACTAGGTATATATACCTGTTGAGAATAGGAATATGATCTTTGTAGGGCAGACACTGTTTTCCGCGCCCTATTCGCGCGAACTTACAGCCCGTTTGGAGTTTGTTTCAACTGTATTTTCTTATTATTATTATTGATGTAAAGTATATATGCTTGATAAAAAGGTTCTGTGAGATAACACTGATCGTTTGATCGAAATATATGTATATGTACTTAGTAAGCATCTTACTTCATTCGATCATATTTAAATTATGCATATTGTGTTAGATGTGTGTAAGCTACAGTAGGAACAAATCCGTAATCTGAGAGTCCATAAACTAAAAACAAGAGCTTACAAAAACTGCGAAATAAATTGACCCATTTATGGCGTGCAAAATACATTGCTGCGAGGTAGGGTTTTCAGCGTCCTTGTCAGCCGAGAACCTTAGCAATCCCTGACCGATTGTTTGCACACCCCCGAATTATTTCAGCAGTTCAACCAACAGTCGAAATTTCAGCTAAAATTATTATGAGTGGCCACTCTAACGTTTTTGCCATTTTCCAATGTTGAGTTAGTGTAAAAAAACCTATATGTTACATGAGCACATGATGTAATTTAGCTGAAGGTCGCGCGAATAGGGTGCGGAAAACAGTGTCTGCCCTACGAAGATCATATTCCAATTCTCAACAGGTATATATACCTAGTCCACCTACTTTGACGAGCTCACACGAGTTGCATATTCTCATTAATAAAGTCTTGTACCAATGCTTTTACAAGCTCAGCTTAAGTATTTTTCCGCTTTAGACAGACAGTAACCTATTCTACCCAAGGAGCCGCCCGACAAGGAAATTTTTCCTTACTAGCATAAATAAGCTTTACAAAAGCGTCTATTGACTCCAAGATGACAAAACCGGCCAACTAAAATCAATGATTGTCATTGTTGTTATTCTAAAAATCAATTGTTTTTGTTACGAAGCTGCTTTTGTTTTACCCACCATGTTTGGTTACAAAACCATCAAAGTAGCTATTAGCTAGTAATTTACCATTGTGCCAAATATGAAATGCTCCGGAGTCAGTCCAATACACGCAATCTTGCTTTCCGCCTGATCGGCATCGGGAAACATTTTGCTTTCTCGTTCTTCAGCATTCGATCCTTCTATCTAATCCAACAAAACATAATAACAGTAATTCCAGAAACAGAATCACACACAGCGTTCAGAAAGAAAAAACTAGCAGTGTCAACTGGGCCGAACATAGAACAAAGATGAATGTAAATTAAATGCTTAAATATTTCCCGAAAAGCATATTAAAAAACGTCAAACTATCTTCTTGAATATAGTTTACTTACGGAATGTAATTCCACTTTTCCATCGAATATAACGCACACATATTGAGCATTTAGTTTTAAATCTTCAACAGTCGCGAGATATTCGCGATCGCGGACCAGTTCCACATCTGAAACAAAAACATAAAAGCAAAAGAATTTAATTCATTTAAAAAACTGATTTTCTTGGGGTGTTTAAGTTCTTGTCCAAAATTGTTCCATACTATCTGAAATTTCAGTCTTCAATTTTTTTCAGTTCGACCAAATTTTTGAAATATTGAGCATGCTTAAATTCGAAATTGTGAACCAAATTTTTTTAATTAATTTTAAACAATAATATCATGCAGTTAATTGTGTGACGGTACTAAAAATACAGAATGTTAGGACAACACAACATTGAGGGATTGTTGACTGTTGAGTACCAAATATACAGTCACAACACAGTGAATTCAGAGTATTGACATTTATGGGCTATACATTCAAGACTAAACCAAAACTAACAAAAAATGGATAATGACTAAGCGCCACATCACAAACTTGAGAGTAGGGTTGTTTCAATTATTTCATTTAATCATTGAAACCCACTTTCAATTTCAATTTCAATATCAATTATTAATTGATATTGAAATTGAAAATAATTAGCCTAAAAATTGATAATGGTATTGAAAGTGAAAATAATTTGGTCAAAAATTGATAATGGTATTGAAATTGAAAATATTTTAATTGAAATTGAAATTGAAACTATACTTTCAATTTCAATATCAATTATGCTGGGCTGGTTGACTTCACAGCATGCCTGATGCTGGAACGAAGTCTTGTCTGTATGCCTTTTTGTGCATGTAGCATGTGTCGGTGTACAGCCATGATCGAAACGTAATTGATATTGAAATTGTCTAATTTCAATTATTATTTTCAATTGAGCGTACGTCTCTTTATTATCAGCTTGAACTTTTTGTTATTGTAGGGGCAAAGAGCCATTTATGATCAAGTCGCAATTATAAATAACTGAAAATTTGATGGGCTAGATCTCGGGCCACGTGACACATTAACGTATGAAAAACGTATCAAAATGAAGCTTGACGTTTGGGCAACCAATGACAAAAAAATGTTTCGGTCACGCTTGCGTATCCTGAAAAATTTTGGATCAGGTGCATCCAATCAAAATTTCCCGAAAACTTTGTTCAGAAAAGGACCATCTCAAGTTCGTTTGTCAGCTCAGATAAACTGATGCAGACTATGTTGAATAAAAATTTTTGCATCAGCGAAATCAACTGTTTTTCTTCTTTACAAACAAGTCAGGTGAATAATTTAAAATAAAAATAATAAATTAAAAGTTAAAAAAATCACTAATAACTAGTGATGTGGATCGAATCGGATCGCTGATTAAGTAAGGTTAGATGGCCAGATCGAATCGGCTGTGAAATTTTTGATCGGCGATTCGGCGATCGTTGGTATAACTTTTGAGTATTATGTACCGTGGTGCGTGCGCGGTGCGTGTAATTTCGCGCATTTTTGTGTTTATAGAGAAACAGTTATCATAATATTACTTATTAAAAAAGCCTCAGCAGTTACGCTAAAAAAATTGAAAAATAATTGAAATTGAAAATATTTGCAAAATTGAAATTGAATTGAAAATATTTCGAGAAAAAAATTGAAATGGTATTAAAATTGAAAATATTTGGGCAAAAAATTGATAATGGTATTGAAATTGAAAATAATTGGGCAAAAAATTGATAATGGTATTGAAATTGAAAATAATTCCATAATTGAAACAACCCTACTTGAGAGACAAATGTCAAACAAAGCCTTTGTCTGACAAACTGGGAGACACAGTAACAAACAAACTTTCCAGAAGAAAGGTCATGACTCTAGAGCTAAAACCCAACCTACTATTCAATGAGATACAGAGACATGCTCTAGTACGCATGCATTCAATTTACGAAACTAATACACTGAAACATTTAGGCTGTGCTTACTGTGTGTTTCAATCTTACTATTAGGCTGTACATTGTAGAACCACGCCCGATTGTTCATAGCTACAGCCACGTGTTGTGGACCCACGGCAATAATGCTTGGCTCAACGTCCACTGCGAACGTTACTGGAGCCTCCTACAGTAAAATTACTGATTACATAAGAAATATGACGATTAAATTAATGTGGTAAAAACAGATCATACACATTCATTACGCAAACCCTGATAACACGAGGCAGTTTCCAGGAAACTTGGTTGCCGCAAGTCATTAGTAAGCAGTAAAAACTAAAAAACTCGCTACAACTAAGTCAGTCAAAAGTTGCGTAAAGTAAGTAAATGTAAGTAAACGTCGCGTAAAGTAAGTCGCCTACAGTCAAGTAAACAGCGCTTTAGCTGTTAACGGTTTAGTCACTTAATGTTAGTTGTTAAACCTGCAAAATTAGAAAAACTGTAAATTTCAGCTATTATTGACGACGCTACATTTATAAAAAAACGCACAAAAACGCTTTTGCTGACAAAACGGCACACATAAACTACATATGCAAGGAAGTAAGTATAAACAGCATAAATAATGTAAAATAAATCACCCGTTCGATTTCGTTGGTGACCGTGATTTCTGACAAAGATGTCAGTGCGGCGATTCTAGTTCTGTACGCTTGTCCCATGTTGGGCAGATGCGTTAAATAAACAAACAGGTAGCCAGACTGAGTGCTGACGGCCATGAGCTGGCCATCGTCACTGACGCTAACTTGGCCCAGACCTCGCTCGGCACTCTCAACGGGCAGAATGGCGTACACTTCGGACAGTTGGGCGATTTCACGGACTTTCACACTGAAATAAATTTAGTCTCATTCCGCATCCACTTACAAAATTACTTGCAACAAACTCCAGAGTCAAAACGGAGTCAGACTCTCTTGATTCCGAAGTCAAGTTTATAATTAGTCATATCTTACTTTGATTCAAAAATTAAGTGACTGCGACTCCGCCATGACTCCGGAGCCAATCCTTAGAAAGCAGTTATGGTCGGTACTCGGTACTGTAGTTAAATATGGAGTTTACTTTTTGAGGAAAAGCACGCGTTGACACTTGAACACATTTAGCACCTGACATAAGATCTGTTTATTCATATTTTTCTGTACAGAGTTCTATGAAACGCTTTTTGATCAGGCTTATGAAGTAAACAGGCCACAAAGTTAAAAAGCTGCTTAAAAACGCACTTTTGCCAAGTAAAACTTCGGTATATGTACTGCTGTCTTTCTCGTATATGCATTGAAATGTCCTCAGGGAGATAATGTAATTAATTACAACACTAATATTTAATAAGAATAAAATGATAAACTCTTTTACTTACTTCCCAACCTGAATAACAAAATAGGTAAAGGAGGAATTTACCAAGAGTCCCCAGCACAAACAGATTTTCCGAAACTTCTACTCACAACCAAGCTGGTCAGAGAAGCTTTGTGTTCTTGAACGGAAAAAATTTCCTGGAAAAAAATCAAAATGCCAGTATCATGACACAAAAATTTTGACAAGAACTCTAACTCTAACTGTTTGAATTTAGCTTATTCGTTTTTGTGACCGCAACCACTATTTTAAACAAATTTAATAATCGTTTGGTGTAAGAAATGTATAAATAGAATCAATTTATTAATTGTAGGTTGATCGATTCCTTATAATCGTTTCACGTGTAAATAACATGGTGCAATTAAATAATTGAACAATTAGTTTGCCTGGAAAAAAATTCCTGGAAAAAAATCAAAATGCCAGTATCACGACACAAAAATTTTGACAAGAACTCTAACTCTAATAATTGTTTGAATTTAGCTTATTCGTTTTTGTGACCACAACCACTATTTTAAACAAATTTAATAATCGTTTGGTGCAAGAAATGTATAAATAGAATCAATTTATTAATTGTAGGTTCATCGATTCCTTATAATCGTTTCACATGTAAATAACATGGTGCAATTAAATAATTGAACAATTAGTTTGCCGTACCTGACCAATCTCAGCCACGTGTGTGGATATAGAAACCAAGTATCCATCAGAGAAGCCAATCAAGACATAACCATCGCCAAACCTGAAAAAAGTATGTTGTCGATGAATTATGTTTTGCGGCGATAACTAGTCATAATTACAATTACAGGCATAATCTATGGTCCTGGGGGTCGTTTCAGAAACTTCACATAAGTTTTAGGCCCGGTCACACAGACTTATTCTTTACTTTTTCCAGTTTACTTTATACTTTTTACTTTTGACTTTATACTTTTTACTTCTGCAAAAGTGTTCACACAGGCTTACTTTTTACTTAAGGAAGATCGCATTCAATTGGCTGGCTTGGTGCACTTGTCTGTCACAATGTAAATCTAACCAATAAGAATGAAGCTTAATAGGCGGAGCTTCTCTCAGAGCATTTTGCAAAAGTAAATAGTAAAAAGTAGAACGCATTTCTACTTTTACTTTTGGCCAAAAGTAAAAAGTAAAAAGTAAAAAGTACGTTCTGTATGAACCGAAATTTTTACTTCTGGCCCAAAAGTAAAAAGTAAAAAGTAAAAAGTACGTCTGTGTGAACCGGGCCTTATGGGTCCCATAAAGTCTTACATATCCTTATAGGTGTTTCAGAAACTGGTGAATTCATCATTCGAAACCGAGTACGTCAGCCCTACAGTCGGCAACATAGAAACTGGATACTTGATGTGATGTTATTCATGTCATTCTGAGGGACTAAAATAGTTCAATTCTTTTTGTGTCAATTATGACGAAGTACACACAAAACAACTGCAACACACTCAACCCATTTCGGTGTACTTCCGTGTGAGCCCCTCGGTTTCTGTAGCTAATATTCCTCGGTACGATCAGTTCATTGGTCTTGTCCTAACTGTCGGTTGTGCCCCTTGTTTGTCTCTATCGTCCCTACTGTTGTCTTTCTGCGTATATGCATTGTCCCCGTATATTTCTTCACCAATAAACCAGTTCACCATTCTGTTGCGCTTCGTCTCCACTTTGTCGTAGATCGTAGTCAGGTAGGCGACTGAACACCTCTCTGCTAGGACCTGTTCAAGCTCACCGCCTGACTTCACATTTGAATCCTTAAAATCCATGGTATTTTACAAGTATCACAAAAACTATACTAAAAAATATTTTTCCGAAAATGTTGGAAGCGAATGACCGTAACTTATGGTATAAACTCGGTAATGCAAAAAACTATTTTTACATTCAAACGAAACTAACCAGCTGTATTGAACTATCGTGCCATATTTAGCCTGAAATTGCAGATTGATGGGATTGTCAGCATCGTTCAAATTGATCAATAGTAGATTTGAGCCTCCAATCACGGCGCTTATCTGAAAAATATTATTTGGTCCTCTTACATACAGCTAGAGTTCGTTGCAAAGTGCATACATATAATTGAAACTTCTAAAAGATCGCCAAATATTGAGGACCTTTTCCCTTGTGACATTATTATCCTGACACTGTGCACATACCTTACTTGACAAAATACAAAAAGTATATACCTACAACAGTTATACGCACATTCTGATCTAAATTAATCACAGACTTCCTCAGAGCTTTCTTCAGCTTTCTATACTTTATTACAAAATAGCACAACAATTGGATAAAGGCATTTGACAGCCTAAATGCTCAAATTTTGGGTATCCCTCACCCCCCCCCCCCCTTTGTTTGGGTTAGAAAAGGATAGGGTCCTTCTCTTAGGGGACAGGATCTCCCGAAGCTTGATAAATTTTTGGCACCCTTGTAACCTTGTTGTATAGCAAAAGTAACTATTTTTCTTAAAAAACGTAACAACAAAAAGTGAACAGTCAGAAAAAAATCTAAAAATTACTGCATGTGTATTAATTGTGTATAAAAACGTAGAATGTAGAATCTATCATCTCCGCATTTGCTGACACCCGTGTGAAATAAGCACAAACATACATAGGCTACAGTGTAGTAGGTCATCTGGGTGTGTGATAATGGTGACCGCAGGGTTTAATTCCGACAAGCTGTTAGAGACAACTCGTGGATGTGAATAGTGTGGGTCTGATCTACAAATCCAGCGATCTCCTTTTCTTAACCCATTTGCGCATAATGTTACTGCAGAGCAACAATTGCACTATTTCAATATTAGTGAAACCTGTCGGAATTACGCTTCACAGAATCAGTTACTTGACAATGATGCCTTAGAAAAAATAATGACGGCATAGTTAAACACGTACAAATGCATTTTGTACATGAAAAAGTACCGTTGATTCTCCTTCACTAGAGCGTTCCATTTCTTTCATGTCCGCGAACTGAATGTTTGAGGGTTCTCCGTGGCAGGTAAAGGAATACAGCGTGTCCCCGTCGGGACTGCTGACGGTCACCGTGTTGTCCTCGCTGCCCAGTGTTAGCAGATTTTTCTGATTGAAAGCGCCGCAAAGAATCCGTTTTGTATGCTTACCAACAACTGGTGTTTTCCTGAAATGCCCTTGTAAAAGATAATGCTGTCTATTATACAGTGCCTAAATTTATAATTTCAGGTGTCAATACAAATAAACGAACTGTCGCGTAATTTTAGTCCATTCTTATTGGATTTATATGGCCCGTCTATAAATAAGTGTAGGTTGTAGCAAGATGTAGAGTGCACTTGGCAATTCGTACGCACTGTTACGTGAAGCGCCTAGTGCATGAACGAGTGCCAGTGCGGATGGTTGTTGAGTGTACAGTGTACTCTACAAAGTACCAGGTACATACTTATATTATGTCCGTTTTGAAATACCTATACAGTGCGATAAGTCAATAACTAAGATGCACGCCTACAGCAGTGCAATAACTAAATTCTAAGTGCACGCTGAGCACAGCCGCAGCGTACACTTAGTTATCGATGTTAGTTATTGCACTGTATTCTCGAGACAGGTATGATATCATCGGCCCAAGTGCAGTGTCCTACCCTGCTAACTTTGTTGCAAATTTGCCAACTTAAATGGCCAACTTGGCCAACTTAAGTTGGCCAACTCAACTTGGCCAACTTGCCAACTTAAGTTGGCCAACTCAACTTGGCCAACTTAAGTTGGCCAACTCAACTTGGCCAACTTGCCAACTTAAGTTGGCCAACTCAACTTGGCCAACTTAAGTTGGCCAACTTAAATTTACTTTAAACAAGCTACTAATTAAAATGTAAACTTCGAGATTTGAACTTGACTTTATTTTAAATAGTGAAAGTATCGGATGTTCAACTTGGTCAACTTTGCCAACTGAAGTTGGCCAAGTTAGCCATTACTTTGGCCAAGTTGGCCATTTTAAGTTGGCCAAGTTTGCCAACTGAAGTTGGCCAAGTTAGCCATTCAAGTTGGCCAAGTTGGCCAAGTCAGCTGGCCAACGTTACCATTTTTGATAGCACAAGACCAGGACGGTGTGCCCTCAAAATTTTTTAAAATAATTTTTAACGTCTTTTCAGATTCATTTATTTCTCATGCATCCCACATTTACAGAACAGTTCACAATTTTTCGAAACAAAATTAACTATGTATATACATCAACTGATTAAGTTAGCCATCTTCGAAACAAAACTATGTTTTGTACATCAACTGAATAAGTTGGCCAAATTTGGCCATGTAGGACACTACACTTGGGCCATATCATGATCATCCTTAATATACCATACGCCTTAAAAATAGTGCAATAACTCACACCAATAATTTCACGGTGCGAAATTAACATCATGAATCATTATTGAATCACACAGTCGTAGGCGTGCCATTCATTATTGACTTATCAGACTGTATCTTGCAAGACAGTTACAATATTTGTACGTTATTATTCATTGTTTATTCTACACCCAGCGACTACCCTCACTGACACATGAAGCCTGTGTGCATGAGCTTGTAAGCTACGTGACCGTACCATACGTTTAAGTATCTGACTGCACTGTGTGTCGTACTGTAAGCGTTTAAATTTAGATAACTGACAAACAAACACTTACTCAACATTTTTATTATATAATAGTTTAACATCGCTATTGGTTGTAATCGGACAACGATTCTTTATTAAACGACCATTGACACTGCCTGACTAATGGACCGAAAATCATCCCCTAAAACGTTCAGCAGCAGTGCTATTGCTATTTATCTTGGGAACAAACTGGTGCCTTCAGAATCAAGCATGAAGTGAAGTACCTTGACGTATGATGATTGTAAAGGAGCAAGTTTCCTTTGCTGTTTCCGACAGCCAACAGAGGCGTCGTTTTGGCCCAGGCAACAAAGGTCAATTGATCTCTGAAAATTATAAAAAATTAATCTAGGCAAATGATCGCGAAATAATGAAAGGGAGAAGAAATAAAAATGATGAAAATACTTAGTGACGATGTTGCTGATGAAAGATCGTTTGGGGCAGGTGGAAAGGGCAGTTTGGTGTAGGTGTCGCTACAAAGTGAGCACAAGGGCCTGTCGCCCGCTGCTACAAGTCTTCCAATTGCAACAATTGTCAAATAAAAATTTGGTGATTCGCTATGAATTTGTTATGTCATAAATTTATTGAGAATCACCTGGGCCCGATTTATGAAGCAAAATGTTGTTCATTGAAAATGTTCGTCGTTGACAATTTTGGATTGATTGAAACATTTTCAAAGACGAACGTAGCACTTAATATTAATAGATAAATGTTTGTCGTTGAAACTTCTCGTCGTTAAATTTTCTTTCAACAACCAAAATTTTAACAGAGCTCGAGACATGAAAGCTTGGAATGTTTGGCGGTCAAAATTTGTCGACTAACATTTGCCCTATAATTCATTGTCATGTTCACTGTTGAAAATGTTTCGATCAATCCGAAATTTTCAACGACGAACATTTTCAACGACAAACATTTTACTTTGACAAATCGGGCCCAATGCTTCACATATTTACAATTGTTACACTTTTAGTTTCTAGGATTTGCAAATTTCAGCAATAGCGCCCAGAAGGAGGAGTAGTTTACACTCTCTGTTTGGGACGCTGTTTAAAATGCAAAAAAATTATAACAATTAATCATACAAAATCGACACACAAGCATGCATTATGCAAAGTAGTAAAGATTTTATGCGTTCACCTAGACTTATTGTGCACCAAATAGTATTCTTAGATATGCAATACCAAGCTGTCTAAACTTTTTAGCTGATTGAATCAACTGAATCGAATGATGCATCTCAAATCTGGTAAAACTATTGTTTTCAATAGAAAGCTTAGAAGACAAAAATTTGTTTTGAAACATAAATTTTGTATACATTTCGTTGCAAGTTTACTCTATGCAGCCTGATAAAGTTATGCTCCGCTGCTTCCATATTTGATTCATTTTTTAAAGCAGGTGCCAATTTCAGGCAGTTTTTAAGTTTACAAGCAATAAAAGTAAACTATGTGAGGTTAACGATAATTGCCTGTTTATCGTGTATAAACTGATTTTGGGAGTCCTTCGTCCTCAAATCTCTCACCCAGCTTCATGCGTATTCGAGTACAATTATTTTCCTATGGTTTGGTTCGTTTCGGTTTGGTTGAGTTGATCTGTTGGATACTAAGTTTTAAGTCAGTAAATCACTGTTAGGCTCGCTATGTCCGTTCAGCCGGCAGAATGACGTCACTAGCAGCCTAGTGTAGTGGATCAGCCAGCGCATGTGACGTCATTATTTCGTCATTTTGTCGAAAGTATGAATCGAGCCTTACTGACAAAATATAATTCATGCACATGCGTTCAACTTACACTGCGACTGAATCATAACCTCGAGAAGCGTTGGATCTATCAAATAATATGCTGATTTAATAAAAAAATGGCTGACTATTTTGTAAAAGACTGTGATCAACATAAAAATTAGACACACAATAACATAGGAATTTTACATGAAAAATGCTGTGGCCACTTTTGGTGTAGTTTAATAAAATTATCGTCTCTTCACTAATAATTTACAGATGTCTAAAAAAATAGACTGCAATTTCGGAGCTACCCCCTTAAAAGCTATATTATACTACGACCCCACACACTAGACTCACACCACGCTAAACTCCTACTATAGTTAGTCCCTGTCTCACTTGAGCCCCATGGTGCTGTCCAATTGGGTGGCTCGCTGAGAATTGGAATTCCATAAGAAAATCAAATTGCTCTTTGTGATGATCGCCAGAATATCCCCGTCTTTATCCCAAGCCAGACCGCAACACGCGCTAAACAGCATTAAAACGAAAAATGTTTATATTTTTTCACTAATAAAAGAAAGCTAAAAAGTAAGTGTTTTTCAAGTTGTTTTGTGTTTCACGTTGCTATGCTACTTGAAAGTCCCATGGAGTTATGCCAACATGAGGATGAGTGGTACGTCATATTTCAATAAATCATAACGTTACAAGTTAAATACATTACAGCTTAAAAAACGAATGTTGCCCTCTATGAGTGCGCTTGCTGTTATTTATACATTCCACCGGTTCATGTTTTTTGTTTGTCAATTGAGACACCTTCTTTGACATTCTCACAGCCGATAATTCTTTCTAAAATGATTGGTAAGCACAAAGATCGTACAGTTTTATTTACCTCGGGATTGCTATCTCATCCACCATCTCCCCATGTCGATTATATACATAGACAGCGTTGTGAGTGCTGAAATATGTGAAACTTAAACTATCAATTTAAAAATTATGTTAGAATCAAATTTTAAAAAATAAATTATCAATTGGAACAAGTCTATTACAGCTGAAATATTGTTCACGCTTTGTAAAAGGCGCCAAGAAGGAGATGAGATAGGGAGACAAACAAAATTATTCTGGAAACTGATCGGCTGCAATTCACAAAAGGAGTTTGAATTTAAACTCGGTCTAAAACGGTCTTTTCAAATGAAAGAGAACATCGCAATGAAATATTCTACGTACATTTCATGCAATCACTCGTTTTCCTTAAACTGAGTTGAAGTTAAACGCGATTTGTGCATTTAACCCGTAGTCTTTTCTTGTATAACCAATTCTTGTAGCTCGATTTAGTGTTACAGTAAATTGCCAAAACCAGACTTATACTGCACACAGCAGCGTGCAGTATACTGTACGCTAAACTGCACAGTGCACAACCAGCAGGGGCCTGTTGCTCAACTTTACAAGTCTTACAATTGTAACAATTGTAAGTGCAAAATCAGGTGATTCGCTACGAATTCATTATAGAAATTCATTACGAATCACCTGATTTTGCACTTACAATTGTTACAATTGTGATATTTGTAAAGTTGAGCAACAGGCCCCAGAATTGGAATCGATTTACAAGTCACTTATACACTGGTGGTTGTGCTAAAAACAATTGATACGCATGTGTGAAACCCTCGTGCAGGGACACTCGTGCGCTTTGCGCATCCGTGCTGCTGCATTCAGAATTTCACAGAAACATGCTTATAAATCACTTATATGTAGCACGCCAAACGGTGCCATGACCCATATGTACTTGTAGAGTTCTAATAATTTTAGTATAGATCTGCATAACCCAACTAAGTCGTCTTATAAGTCGTCGGGATAAATCAGGCCTAAACTTCAATCTGTTGGGAGTCAGCTAGGCTCTAGAAAAACCTGATTGGATAACAAAGCAGTGTTGACATTTTACTACAAAACTTTAAAAATACTCCAAATATATTCTTGTTTTATGGCGACTTCAATAAACACAATTTGCAGCCGATTTTCACCACTAGACGGCCAAATTTTACATTATACTATCATTACACGGCTACTACTGCTACATACCTACTACTGCTACTAATAAGCAAGAGTACATAATGGGAAGAGTATGAGTATCTCCCACTGGCCACCTTGATAGCGTGTTAGATGCGTTGCGCAATAACGGCTCAAAAAGGGACCCAAACGGTACTCGGTCCCTAATTGGTACTTGGTACCCAAACGGGCCTGCAGGTACCCAAACTGGACCCAGGTACACAAACAAGACCCAGGAACCCAAATGGGACCTCCTTTCAAAAACAGCCTATCAGATTGCAGCAGCCTTTAGTTCCACTTACAATCAAGCTACCGTAATCCTAGTATATAGTTGTTAAGTAGTTTTCTCCCCCAAGGACTTATATAACTCATGGAACTTAGTTAAAACTATTGTACATTTTTTTAAAATACCTAACCGCTGCACAAAATGCTCATTTTTTGCCTTTTTTATGTCATTTTTCAAAAATATCTCATTTCAGCTGCGTCTTTGTTATTTAGGTCCTATAAATAATGCTAAAAAATAAGAAAAACAGCATTATTGGCAATATTACATATGCGGCGGGATTACGGTAGCTTGATTGTAGGCGGAGCTAAAAGCTGATGCGCTGGGGTCCCATTTGGGTATCTGGGTAATGTTTGAGTACCTGGGTCTCATTTGGGCACCTGGAGGCCGGAGGGCCCGTTTGGGTACCTGCAGGACCCGTTTGGGTACCAGGTACCCATTTGAGACCGGGTTCCGTTAGGGTCCCTTTTTGGGCGTTATTGTGAAACGCATCTACAGCGCTGCCAAGTTGACTAAAGACCGGTTCAGACTTGTCCTTAAGAACATAAGGACAGGGACAAGGACAAACTTGGGATAGCTGGTGTGGAAAATTGACGCAATCGTTTCTGCTATTTTTTCGCATGCAGTAATTTTTAGTAAATTCATGTTGCCAAGAGTACATAATAGCGTCTCACTCTATATAGAAGAAGAGTGAGACACTCTCCAGCCTGCCTGTGCTAGAACACAGGCAGATGCGCTGGTCGTTTTCAGGCTACATGTTGACATTCTATGCAACATGTGGCTGACCAATCAGCGCGTAGATTTCCTGCGTAACACACTTTAGTATATAATCGCTGATACGTTGATAAGCATTAAGATAGGGATAAAAGCTTAATAACTCATTATTTATTCATAGTCTGCTTGCAAAAACATTAAAAAAGGTTTGCAAATACCTTTGAGGATATTTTGACAAACTTTCAGCGAAATTGTTTGAGAAACTTTTGAGATATAAACTTTTCTCAATTTCTTCAAAGTTTCTCAATCAATTTCGCTAAAAGTTTGCCAAAATATCCCCAAAGGTATTTGCAAACCTTTTTTAATGTTTTTACAAGCAGACAATGAATAAATAATGAGTTATTAAACCTTTATTCCTATCCCGTTTTATGATTGGAGCACGTGCACAGGCGTCTGCCAATCAGAGAATAGAAGCTCGCTTCTGATTGGCCAGTCACATGTTGCATAGAATGTCAACATGTAGCCTGAAAACGACCATCGCATCTGCCTGTGCTAGAACACAGGCAGGCTGGAGATTGTCTCACTCTTCTTCTATACAGAGTGAGAAGCTGTTATGTACTCTTGATGTTGCCATTCCAAAAATTAGCAGAAACGATGAAATACATTTTCCCCAGCAGCTGGCACAAATTTGTCCTTGTCCCTGTCCCTATATTCTTAAGGACAAGTATGAACCGGGCTTAATGGGAAGAGTGTCATACTTTTTCCATTATGTACTCTTGCCATCCTATAAGTGATTACAACCTTTGATAGGCTAAAAAACCGCACCTATGTAGGTATGCCTTTTCAGATACAGCTATTTTTCGTTAACACTCGCAGCCAAAAACACAATGACCCTACTCAGACTTACCCACAAACAGCCACATAATTGCCAGTCCCATTCTGCCAGCAAAACTGAACCGGTCCACTGCCGAGAGTTTTGTCCGTCACCGAATACAATAACTAAATAAAAAACAAATAAAATAGACTTTTATTTTACAAATATTTTCCTGAAATACAACCTGAGTCATTTTTTACAGAAAACAAACACTGACAATCTTGAAATGTTATGTATGTCTTCATGTGCATGCAAATGCACAGGCAGGGGCCTGTTACTCAACTTCACAAGTCTTACAATTGTAACAATTGTAAGTGCAAAATCAGGTGATTCGTAATGAATTTATATAATGAATTCGTAACGAATCACTTGATTTTGCACTTACAATTGTTACAATTGTAAGACTCGTAAAGTTGAGCAACAGGCCCCAGGTAGCAAACATCAATTTTTCAGAATAATTCTCCGTTTTCAAGATAATTAAAAACAATGTACTGCTATCAGCAAGAGTCCATAATAACAAGAGTGTGACACTCTTGTGGACCCCAGCTTGGTCGCCGCGGACATGCTGCGACCATTATCTCCCAAAAAAGGCCACAACTGTGGGGGGGGTACCCCCCTACACGAATGAAGGCATAGCCCTCAACTGTGGGGGGGGACCCCCCCCACGAATGAGACCATAGGTCTCAAACGTGGGGGGGGACCCCCCCCACAAATGAGGGTATACCCTCAAATGTGGGGGGGACCCCCCCCCCCCACGTTTGGGGCAGCCTAAAAAATGACCCGGAGACGCCCCGCCGCCACTTTTTGAGGTAAAATTGTGTTCCTAGGGGTATTTTGAGGTGCTGAACTCGAATCTGTGGCTCATTTTTGTCACCGCGGACCCAGTTGACCCCCACAGGCTACAGTACCAACCAACTTGGGGTCATTTTTTCAAAAATTGAAACTTTTCATGTTTAAGTGTTATTTTGGCCCCTGAACACGAATCCGGAGTCCACTTCCGTCAAGGATCCTCTTGGACTCAAATATGTCAGGACTCTCTTTTCAAGGCACAGGACGCACCATTTTAAGCAGTGGACCCTCCATTCTCAGCAAAAGATACTCCAATCTTGGCACACAACCCCTTATTGTAGCCGCCGTAGTAAAGTCCAACACGGTGCGAGGCAAAAATGGACTCTAAAGTTCGTGTTCCGCGAATCATACTACACCAACACTACCAAAATCTCAGTTTCAAAAATTTCAAGCCTTAGGACCTAGTAGAGGGGGTAACCTGAGGGGGTCACAGGGGGGCCCAGGAGGGTCCTAGGCAAAAATAGATCTCAGATTCGTGTTCAGGGACTCAAATTACCCCGAGAAACAGCAAAATCTCAATTTCGAAAATTTGACCCTTTGCCCCCCTGCGGCATGGTACCCTGGGGAGGGGGTGCTTGGCGGGGTCCACGAGAAATCTAGGCAAAAATGGACCCCGGATTCGTGTTCAGCACCTCAAAATACCCCTAAGAACAAAATTTTACCTCAAAAAGTGGCGGCGGGGCGTCTCCGGGTCATTTTTCAGGCTGCCCCAAACGTGGGGGGGGTCCCCCCCCACATTTGAGGGTATACCCTCATTTGTGGGGGGGGTCCCCCCCCACGTTTGAGACCTATGGTCTCATTCGTGGGGGGGGTCCCCCCCCACGTTTGAGACCTATGGTCTCATTCGTGGGGGGGGGGTCCCCCCCCCACAGTTGAGGGCTATGCCTTCATTCGTGTAGGGGGGTACCCCCCCCACAGTTGTGGCCTTTTTCGGGAGATAATGGTCGCAGCATGTCCGCGCTGCTAGGCCACAAACGTGGCCAGTGTCACACTCTTCTCATTATGTACTCTTGCTATCAGTTATTAATAAAAATCTTTACGATCGAGTAACGGTCAATAATAAAAAACATAAACTTAACATACCTTCATTTTAGCTACAAGCTACAAACGTGCTGGACAAGGCGTAGTCATCAGGAAAGTAGAGACACATGCATAGGTTACCATGACAACAATAGATTGAAGCAGTGAATAGAGAATATCATGACCATACTACACGTTCATGCTATGTTTGGTCATTTGAAAGCTTCTGGTAGCGTAACACCAATATAAAACGTTTCGTTCTGTTGTAACGCACACACACATAATAAACAAATATGATTTAACACAGCATCAGCTGAGTATCAATCAACTAAACCAATTTTAATTGAAATGAAAAACTCATATAAATGACTTTTTAGGATCCAAATTCCAAATACACATGGATGGCTAATTACACATTGGTTATCGATTCTTCATTCTACACAGTTACGAGCAAACATACGAAATTACATACAAAGCTTAGGTGTACAGACCTTACGATTCAGCAACTAAAACCGGCAATGTTAGTCCCCTAAAATTGATCCTGCGTCTTCCAGTTAGTAGTTTAGCCGCTAATCACAAAGCCTTAGAGCGTCGCAGAATGATTTGCTGATAACTTATGGTCGCTACGTAGATGAACACGATTAAAATTATAATACTTATTGCAGGAGGTAAACGGGTCATTTTTATTAACCTTAAGATATTAATGTCTGTTCTGCATTTATTTCTTGTTTATTTTGTTTAGTTTGAAGTCTTAGGCAATAATCAACTGACGTTCATTGAAATGACATCCATGCTACACATAGGTAAGGACATAGGTAGCCTATATGCATAAAATGCGCATTTTTAAATCCGGATATTCTACCGTAGAATAGGTAGTCGTGCAGTCGTAACATATAATGAGTTGTTATAATGTAACGCAAGTATGCTTTTTTGTATTTAGAAATTAGCTCTTTTCAATCGATTCATCATCTTTTATGAAAAATTATGCAGTAAATTATGTTTATTGTTGCTTAGCGAGAAAAATTTATACTGTCATATCTTGTAAAGTTCCACAACCAAGCAAGGCACTAACCGTAGTACCCTACTGCGTCAGTCATGTAGTATGTACCTATTTTTTTCTTAATTTAGGTATCGATTTGATTCCAATGTTAGGCTAAGTGTTTTTTCGTACAAACCAGCTAGCAACTTAAAATTAGGGCCGGTTCCCACTAGATCGAAATAAGAAATAAGAAACCAGAAATAAGGCGTTATTTCAGAAATAAAAGGGCGTTCCCACTCAAGCAATAAGCTTATTTCTTATTTCTGCACTGCATTGCATTGCACTGCAATTGGCTTGGGGGGAGGTGCCCAAGTCACCAGTCGGGCCCCAGTAAACACGACACATAAACGTAGTAAACAGAGGCCATTATTTGGGTTAGAGTTTCGGACATATATAGCTAGGAAAAAATGCGTATAAGGAATAGAAATCTACTGGCTGGGGTGGGTGACAGGGGAACGCCACTAAATTCCTGGCCTTCCGCTCCTCCAGCGTGACCCTCGAACGGCTCCCCACAGCCAGGCGCATGAACACTAACACACGTACATTACATAATATGTATATTATATTATTATTATTATATATTATATAATGCTTGACCTATTGCCTGCTGTTCCATCACAGGGCAGTTCACTCGGCTTTTAGAAAGCTGAATACGGTTTGTGTAGTTTCCGAACCGTAACCGTGATGGTATAAAAATTTCGGGTTGGTCGATTTATAGCATCGAGTAGGTAGTATATGGTTAAATGCTCCAAAAATACGCTCAGATTGCCCCAGCCTACCCTACTTTAAATCGCAAACTTGATGCTTACTGAATAATTTTGCTAAAAATTTAGTTGTTTCAGTTTCTTCTCAGTACACTTCGGTGTACTCTGATTACAATCAAAAGTGATATACGAAAGCATAACTGCAGCTTTTGCCGACAAAACAGTACAAGACCCAGTGACCGCTGCCATAATTTATTAGGTAGTTGAAGTCTAGTTGCCTCGTATTAGTTGTCTCAGCGAAAACTTATAGGCTACGACCGAAAACAATATTTAAGAGTCAAGCTCTAGACCTCCTTCATTGCCAGCGTAATATAATTATTGCACTGTTGTAAGTGTATACCTTAGTTAAGGTAGGGCTCAGCAAAAATAGTCATGTTTGGAACTAAGCTTATGCAATTAGTAGCATATCACTATACAATTATGAAAAGATGAAAGTTGTAGTTATACACTGAACCAAATTATTAGGGTCCGTCGCCAAAATAAATAGAAATATTCAGTTTGTTTGTACGCCCAATACGCACGCACAATAAAATAATTTTCCAAAGCAATGCTTACTGTATATAAAAACTTATCATATCATTGCACTTAATGATTTCGTTCATATTGATTATAATTGTGTATATATTTTTCAAACAGGTATTGTTATCTACTTCAATACTGCAACTGATAAGCTATTTTGAGCTGAGCCCTTTTTCTGCACTGAACAACCAGCGTTAACCTTTCTTCGGCTTTACTCCCTGATAAAAATAACGTTCTGCATTGCAATTTATTATCAAGTCACCACTATGCCAGGAGTCAGCAAGGATCCGCCCGATATTGAGGTATGTATTTTGTGTGTGAACTCATATCATGCGATGACAACATACAACAACTTGCTTATTGCTTTGCTTCCCCATCATGTCATACAGCATAGATGCACATAGGGGAAGCAGAGGGGTCTCCACCCCCCTCAGTGTGGTCGGCAACCCTTCTCCTCAGACAGCAGGCACCTCACCTCTAATTCCCGAAAAAGTGCACCAAAATTGAGTAACGAATCAAAAAACAATAATTGCCGGCTGCGGCCAAACAAGTGCCCCAAAAGTCAGTTAAAAATAGAAAAATGCTAGCCAAACATCAAATAATGCCAGGACCACCCCCCTCTCCGGCGGAGGTCGGGCACCCCCTCCTCGCCGATTGGTGCCGTGCATCTACGGTGTTTAGCATATGTTTTTGTAATTACAAATCATACCTGGCATTGTTAGCACATATCTGACAGAGTGACATGTTAAACCCGTTTAATAAATCATCGCCTCGAGTTTATTGTATAAGTATGAAAACAGATTTTATATTAATTAATAACGTAATCATGAGTTCAAACATTTCAGAGCTTATTGGCCCTGAATCCTCGCGTGGTGCGCAAAGCAACGCTCATCCCCAGTGCGGAAACAAAAGCCAACAAAAAACATTGGAAACGAAATGAAGATAAACAATGCCAGGCAAGTGGAGACTTTCGCCATGGGTGCTAACTATAAGAGTTTTCATAATTAAAAACTAATTTTAGTACATATCATCCAGTTGTTCTTTGCCGGATTTACGAGCAAAAAACAATTGAGATGACGATGTGCCATTATGATTGGTAGTGAAAAATATATTTGGGAAACTTTTACCCATTCACTCGCTAATTAAAGACCAATGAAAATAAAGTAAAACAAGCACTTTTGTTGACGAGGCTACATTTTTTCCACACGATGACCGTCAGTATTATTTTACCGTTTCGGTAAAATATAGCGCGGCAAACACTAAGTTTTTACGCGGCGGCCTCAGCCGCCGCGTATATACTATAATGCAAAACGTCGATTAACATGTATCTGTTTTGTCAGTGTTCACTTACACTGTACTTTTAGGTAGGTCGGAAAAATGCATTAAATGTGTGGGTGTGTGTGAGATCATGCTGTGTGGTTATGTGTTAACTGTGCTGCAATAACAGTAGCATGTGTAAAATGTATGCGTATGCGATTGTAGTACACGGCAAGACATTGTGTTACTGTAGACAGACAATCCAGTGAAACACTGGCAGTGATAGAACAATTATCCGTGCCGCGTCACGTTGCACTTGCAACAGCGTTGTAACGAAACCTGTTGCAACAATGGTTCATCGACTGTTTATCAGCACGCTAGAACCGTGAAAGAATAGACTTCACATGACGTCGGCAATAGGTGCTGTGCAGCCGTCGATTATGTTATTGCGATGTAGGCATGCAGCTATTTTCAGTGGCGTTCCTAGAAAAAAATCTAAGGGGAAACGATTTTTTGGAACGTGATGACTGATGACGATTTTCGGAGGCGATGGGACCAATTTTTTGAAATGGGTTAAATTCACTTTTTAACTATCTTAACGCGCAAATTTGCATTACAAATTAAGATCATAAATCCAAACAGTTGCAGTGGGCTGGGGGTGACAACCTCCGGAAAAAATGCTGAATTTCCAGTTTTTTGGTCAACTGGAGACGTATCAGAAATTTTTTACCACAGCAAATTAATACAAAGATGGGAACGTCACGTCACAAAAAATGAAAAAGTTGGTAGAACAAAGTCCAGCACCAGTATACTGTAATATATTTGAATAGTTGGTTTGTAAAAATATTGTCAAACTTCACACGTTTGTGGCTGAGCAACATTGCGGCGAATCTTGACACGTATGTTTTGGCGTCTCGTAGGTATGTACATTACTTTCCATCGCAGATTAAACGGGCAAAATTGCGATTGCAAGTCAAGGTCACACGATAAGTAGATTAGGTTAGAAATTGAATAAAACTAATGCTAAAAATCTTCCAAACAAGCACTTTTGTTGACGAGCGTACATTTTTTAACACATGACGACAGTTAGTATTATTTTACCGTATCGGTAAAATCAAGAGTACATAATAGCGTCTCACTCTTTATAGAAGAAGAGTGAGACACTCTCCAGCCTGCCTGTGTTCTAGCACAGGCAGATGCGCTGGTCGTTTTCAGGCCACATGTTGACATTCTATGCAACATGTGACTGGCCAATCAGAAGCGAGCTTCTATTCTCTGATTGGCAGACGCCTGTGCACGTGCTCCAATCATAAAACGGGATAGGGATAAAGGTTAATAACTAATTATTTATTCATAGTCTGCTTGTAAAAACATTTAAAAAGGTTTGCAGATACCTTTGGGGATATTTTGGCAAACTTTCAGCGAAATTGATTGAGAAACTTTGAAGAAATTCAGAAAAGTTTATATCTCAAAAGTTTCTCAACAATTTCGCTGAAAGTTTGCCAAAATATCCCCAAAGGTATTTGCAAACCTTTTTTAATGTTTTTACAAGCAGACTATGAATAAATAATTAGTTATTAAGCTTTTATCCCTATCTTAATGCTTATCAACGCATCAGCGATTATATACTAAAGTGTGTTACGCAGGGAATCTACGCGCTGATTGGCCAGTCACATGTTGCATAGAATGTCAACATGTAGCCTGAAAACGACCAGCGCATCTGCCTGTGCTAGAACACAGGCAGGCTGGAGAGTGTCTCACTCTTCTTTTATATAGAGTGAGAAGCTATTATGTACTCTTGGTAAAATTAAGCGCGGCATGCACATAGTTTTATCTTGCCAGTTGCCAACTTCTATGTAGTTTCGGATACAAATGTGATGGAGAGCTTCAACTTCATTCGACTCTGTAGACTGGATTGTGAGCTCAATACGTGAGACAAGGTTTTGGTAGGTAGGTATAGTAAGTAGTCTCTAAATCCCCGCCGGGCAAGACCTTAACCCCACCCCACGCCACGGGGTGACCCGCCCTGTGTTTAACACTGACATACCTATATAAGTGTATGTACATACATAGTATGTACATACATACCTCCAAGCTGCAATTTGAGAATCTAGCACGAAATTATCTAAAGAGCCTTTGACTCATAATTGATGGTAATAAAATGTCACTATTTGAATTTAATTCGATTACTGTCATACTGATTTTGTTACTATTTAAAATTTGATTTTTTGGCACGCACGTTTGAAAATAAAAAATTACTATGGTTGTAGCAGTTTGTTGTAGACATAGATCATGTAAGTCCAATACTAAAATATGAGCATGTTAACATATGGTGGTAGTTACGTTTTCGCAGCTTTTTTCGATGTTCTATTTTGTAGCAATTACTAAATCAATTTACAAGCGGTCTTTTGCATAATATTAATCACTTATTTTTTACAAAATTACAATTTTTCAAGAGTCGATGTTACTCATAGTGCGCACGCCAATTATTTTGGTAAAGCTTATCAGCTCAATTTTATACATTTTTTTACGTATTTCGTTATTTCTTCACTGTGGTATAAAAATTCCGCATACAGTCAAGCAATTTATACCAAAGCTACACTGATGTGTTATAAAAGTGCTGGTATGCTTAACTAAACGTAATAAATTAGCAGATTTTTACAATGAGCAAAAGTTTGCCTCAAATTTTTCTAAACGGTCATGAAACGGCAGTATTTATGACTTTGGTAGGCTGTAACTAAACAAATACTCAACCTTTTAACTCAATTCAAAAAAGGTATAGGGCAAATTTATTTGGCTACTATGGTTTCTTTGCATTCTTAAGAAATGAACAGGATATTGGTTACTTCAACTGAAATCACTCATTGTGCGCAGAAATTACGGATTTAAAAAAAAATTTAATTCAGTTAAATAGGGTCTCATTGGAGTCAGCTAATATTACATTAAGCACAGTTTTTCCGTACCCGTTAAAAAAATGGCGGACAAAAGTTTAAAAAATGACGTTTAAGGAGACTGAAGAAAATTTGCAATTTTCGAAGGGGTTTATTAACACTGCCAATGTTCTTCGCTGCTGTGACATATATGTACTAACCAAATTTTGCTGGTATAATAGATGCATAAGGGACTATATATATGTAAATTATGGTGCTAAATGGTTCTTGGTATTTTGTGATATTGGCATGAGAAGTCAGAATTGAGGTAAAAAACGTCAAAGTTACAGATCGCCTTGAACGACCAACAGAAATATGTCATCTTTTAGCTGAAAATATTTTTAAAATAAAATGGGTTAGACCTTTTTTGAATAGCTTTTCTGAGTAGTGTAAGAGGTACAAAAATTTGCACACAATGTTGTAAGTCCTGAAAATATACACAAAAAATCCAGTTTTTGAGCTATAAATTAGCGGTAAAAGTTTGAATCAATGTCAAAATTAGCTGAAGTATTGCTATTCATATTCGCAATGTCCGTGCCAAATTTGATTGTGTTCGATCGAGCAACTTTAGAGTTATTGCAAAAACTTCTAAAACGTAACTACCACCTTAAGGTGGCGCTCAGGGGAACCGACTTTGGCGTTTAATTTTTTTCAGCGATATTTTTGACCATAATGTCTTGAAGGAAAGTTGTTCAAAATAAAAATAGCTTGCATTTGATGTGCATATTGTGATAAAAAAAATTTTTTAAATTTTTTGGACAATTTTGTAGCCGTAGCAAAAAAATTTTTGTTTCCATATAAGATGGTTACTCATATCATTGAAATATGCGGTTTCTTAGCTTTAAATTGAAGTATTAAACTTAAGAATACGTTGAAGTTTTGCTGAGTTATTTAGCCGTGAAAATAGCAACTCCAAAATGAAAAACCTACAAAGCTGATAAATCTTCGAAAATGTCAAATTTTTGATTTAATTTCTTAAAAAATTGAGTATGGCTTTTTGTAACTTTTTCAACGGAAATATGCAGTCCTAGGAAAGGTCTAATTTTTGAAAAAGTGAAACGTGTGGGCAAACCTTACATTTCTGCGTAGCGAAATCGACTACTTTTTTTGGACCTGGGTCCCAGCTGCCGTTTGCGATTGAGTTGAAAACTTGCACAATAAAAGAAAGAATATAAATGCAGACGTGAAAGTTTTTCGATTTTCAAATTTTGGTCCGCAGCACTGTTTGTAGTCACTCAAACACGACTGAATTTTGAAAAATCGATTTTTTGCAAAATAAAAAATAAAAATGAAAAATCGAAGATCAATCACGTCTAGATTTTTGAGAGATCTTTTTATTGATACCAAGATCATCAAAATCGGTTGAAGTTTCGCTGAGCTAGGTCAAAAACAAAATTAGTGTGAATAGGAAATTCGACATGGTCATAAAATTTGACACATTCACATTAAAGTGCTGAACTGTATTGTAAATAGGTTTTTTTGATGTCTCTTTGATATACAATTAAAGTGGTATTGCTTTTTATTGTATGAGCTGAGCGCCAAACATGAGTTTTGTTGCTGAGCGCTACCTTAATATGCCAGTTAAAAATATAACTATTCTTTTAGTGGTTGTTGGGGTGAATACGACTAGCACTAGAGATGCACTCAGTATTCGGTATTCAGTACTTAATATTCGTTTGAATAATAGTGTATTCAGTATTCGGTCGAGCACGGAATAAGTGATTATTGCCTCAGTTTGCCGGTAAAAACTGATAGCGTCAGGCTTAGTACATAGTGTCCAGAGGAATCAGCTGTTAGCTTCGTAAATCTTGATAATTAAATAACTTCGTAAGTAAGTATCGAAGCTAGATTACCGATAAGACTTTGATCGGAAGGAGTAATCATAAATAATTGTGTACCTCGCCTAACTTCAAAGCCCAACAGAAAAGAACGCGTTACCGTCGAAATGCACGTCATTTTATTTACATTCGGTATTCGGCCACATGTTCGGTGGATTTCAACTTAACTACATAGTACAGACACCTGAATTTACATACTGCTATGATGTCACATGTTTTTCCTGTTGCGGCACACCGCAACAGGTCCTTATGATGACCCTAGTACAAAACGTAAGGCTGTGTGATAAAACTAACCGTAGGTGTGTGTGCGTGTGTGTGTAATTCATAATGCATGTGGATGACTTGCACAGCAAGCTGGCTTCTGTCTGTAGAATTTCTGTGAAGTGGCAACGTAAAGCTTGGCGAGAGATCTGTGCGCGTCTGTGTGTGCGTTGATCACTGTGATTGTGCGCATGTACGTGCACATGGGTGTGTTTGAGAATTGTGTCTGTTCATTCGTTAATTGTGTGCATTTCGCATTGTTGATAACCACTACGATTGGGGTATTAGTCAAATGTAGCTCTTTATGTCCTATGTGTACAAATCTAATTGCTCTAACAGTCTCCAAATAAAATCGACGAACTGTTTCCGAAGAAAAATTGTGTGACAAGTTTCACGGTTTTAACCCGTTTGATTCAGGTATGAATCAAATCCAGCTCTTTGCTTAAGCGAAGTGGCTGTTCCTATTTGGAACTGCTTCGGGTTATTGCTGAAGCTTTATTCTTGACTGTCAGAAATGCATACTACGCTAGTGTTGTTGGCAAAGTTTCAGTTGTAGCTGATACAAAAGTTTGGCCAAGTTTCTTATGTATGGGGTTAACATGTGAAATTCCATTCTCAAAACTGGCATTTTTGTATTTACTGAAAATTGACGTTATCACCAAGTAAAGGGTTTACAGTCAAATTGTGTCATTTTGTCACAATTTGACATTTTGTTACAGTATGTGAATGAAGGGTTTTTAACTAACATATTTTGCGGACAACCTTTTGCACAAAACTTTTATTTTCCAGTGTTCAGCATATTTGTCTCATAATAACTTTATAGAAGTAATAACTCGAGTGGGCGAGAGGAGAAAGCAAGCCTCTTTTTGCCTAGTCATGGCCGTCCGCGTATGTTCGCTTGAAGAATTTGATTGAGTCAGAAAAATTGAGCTTGACAAAACTGCTGGTTGGAAAATGAAGCCAAATAGTGCTCCTTATCGTTTTTTATAAAAATATTTTAAAATTTAGTGTGCACACGGATTCTGGCAGCACATGTTCGCTATTTTGTAAACTATGTTTTCATGCAAATGCGATAGTCCCCAAGTGATATTTAGAAAATGTTTCTACAGGAAAACTCTGTGACAGGTTTGAACGTTTTAACCTGTTTGATTCGGGTATGAATCAAATCCAGCTCGTTGCTCAAGCACAGTTGATTGGCTTTTTTCCATTTTTTTAGCCACAGTGCCTTAAGTCGGAATAAAAAATGAGCTCGCAACAGGTTTTTGGTCAGATGTGACAAACTCCTGTAAAATTTTTTCTGTTTTTCTTTTGCAGCAAACTGCTGCTTGTTTATCGATAACCAATATCGACAGTCGTATGTAAACAAAACCTGACAAGCTACGCACACACTACCACAACACACACACTCGCACACACACTCACACACGTATGTATATACGCGCTCTACGCTGCACAGACATGTACAGGTAGGTTGGTAGGTAGGTTACACTTGTTGACTGGAGCAGGCTTTAGTAATGCACTGAAACTGAGCATGATTTACATGCATTTTCAGTTTCAGTGCATTAACTGAAATTAGTATGCACGGCCGCTGAGGCGGCCGCGCAAAAATTTTGATGCCGCGTTTTATATTCGAAGAATATCCTCGGCAGTACCATCATGTCGCAACAAAAGCAATCAAAATCAATTTACCCCTACTCGCAAAACGTGCTTGTTAAGACGAGTGCAATACAGAAGCCATGCTGCTGCATTATAACAATACACTATACAGTATCCATGATACTGGTTTATCACCAGCATGTATTACTGTGCAAGTCTACTGAGTTCCTGGCGGAACATTAACACAGTTCAACTGTGACAGTTGCCGTGCAGAAAGTTTAGTAACGGCTCGAAAGTTTTTGATCCAACTCGACCTAACGCTGATACACTGACGACGAGAGGAGAAACTGCTGTATATGTAAATACTTCTTGACCCGATTTTGTCATCTTTATTAAATGTCAGTTTTAAACTTCATAAAGTGATTTAATAGGTGTAAAAACAGTTACTGGAAACTGTGAAAATACCTGTCGTTACCTACTCATTTCATACCACTGCGACGTTTGTTGTTTCATTAAGTAACACACGTTGACATCGCTTTCTACATTTATGCCAAGCCTTCTGTATATCACCAAGTTACCAACACACATTACACACTAACGTGCGCGTGGTGACTTAACACGCAACACACACGCACACCCACAGCACATGCACGTCATGGTCAGCTGCTGTGTGTCAGACATTGCTGCTGCCTTCAGTTCCATGCACTGAAACTAAGCATGATTTACATGCAGTTTTGGTTTCAGTGGATTGACTCAATCAAGTATGCACGGCCGCCCACGGCCGCTGAGGCGGCCGCGCAAAAATGACCGACGTCACAGCAAAATTAGTTGCTTTACAATCTCTGAACAATCCAGAATAGTGAAAACATTATCCGGATGGCGGTTTAATGATAGCGAAAAAATGTTGTTTACAGTATTCAAATGCAGATTTTAGTCTTGCCGTCCCCTCAAGAACGATTTCAGTGACATCAAGCACACAACGTTGAGCGAACGCGGAGCTTTAAGAGAAGCAGCGCGGTTAGTTGTTTTAGTATCATAATAATATTTATTCGCCATGTCTTTTGCAGCATTGCCGCAATAACTATTAATATCAAGAGTACATAATAGGAGTATTATGTCATCATTATCAGTATTACAGCATAGTCCTATTATGTACTCTTGCTAATATCAAGTAGTAACCATAAGAAGCATCGGTTTAGAACAAAGATTCAGTCTTAGGCCTGGTTTATATCGTCAAGGACACAAAGACACTTACAAAATTTGGTCAGCTGCCGTGAAAAATTGACCGAATGGTCTTGGCGGCGAAGTTTCTTTACTGGTCATGACATCCACTTTGTTCACGCTAAAATTTTCACTTTAAACCAGGGTTTCTTGGAATTGCTTCGTATAAAACTACAACCGCAAAGACAAGGACGAATATGAAGCGGACTGAAAATACGTTGGCAAATATACATAAAAAATATAAAATATATAAAATAAATAAAAAATATAAAATATATAAAATAAACAAAAAATATATATAAAAAGCCAGCTTGACTTATGTATAAATCTGAGCCTTAACGGCCTAGGTTAGTGATCTCTGAGCTGCAAAGTGAGAAAAGGTTCTTTCGCATTATGCACTATTGGTATTTTTAATCTTAATCTAGTTTAATTAGATGTTATGTTTCCAGCTGCCTGAAGTGTGCGGATGCGCCATGCCAGAAAGGATGTCCGACTCAGCTGGATATCAAAGCCTTTATCACTTGTATTTCAAATAAGGTTGGTAGTGTTGCCCCTTTATACCTAAACCTTTAGTATAATAGTATCAAATGCATCTTAATCTTTTAACAGAAACTAGGTAACCAACAATATGTAAGTAAAAGTGACTATGCTTTTATTTTTCTATCAATCGAACCTCTTTCCAGCAATTTTCAAACCCCACTTGTATGGCATGTAAACTGTAAAAATTTAGATTACCCAGGTAAATAATTCAAAAAGGACAACGGTAGTATAAATAATTCAAAAAATACAACGGCAGGACACCTCTAATTGTATTTCATATATGATACATTAGATTTTTCGGACGAAAAATTTAAATATGGTACAAATCTTGAACTAAATTATTACGTAAATAATTATTCTCAAAATATAGTATACTTTAATTATGATCCTTTATTATTATTTATATTGATACACCTATATTGACAGCATAAATGCCAAATTATCATATTTATATCAACATGCTTATCAAAATGGTATCAAAAGTACGGTTTGCAGAACTATTACGGTGCAGCGAAACTGATCCTGTCGGACAACCCACTTGGTCTGACCTGTGGCATGGTCTGCCCGACCAGTGATCTTTGTGTGGGAGGATGCAATTTGTATGCCAGTGAGGAAGGACCAATAAATATCGGAGGACTGCAGCACTATGCAGTGGATGTAAGTCAGCGATTGTGTATCTCAGATGACAAGATGTATCTTCGAGACAACTTGAAGCATGAGTTCGGCATTTGCACATTGCAAACACCTGTCAAAATACCGTTTTCATGTTGGAAACCCAAGTCTACAATTTTTCCTTGTCTCCTTTACATGTCAGATTGCCCAAACTGTTCAAGGTTGCCTACCTAAGCTTTCTTATTCTTACTAGGTACGTTCGAACCGACAAACCACGTTTACATAGTCCATATAGTGTCTATGGTTATGTAGGACCGGAGGCCATTATGTTATTTCGTGAACAGATCGTCTCCGGAAACATGCTCTCAGTTCGAACTAATTTACTCTGTTGTGTTCCAAATCCATTTACAGGTTTTCAAAAACATGCAAATACCTCAAGTTCTGCCACCCGAAGCCATGGCGGCCTCAGCTCCGGTTTACAACTCCGCCGTGGCGCTCATTGGTTGTGGGCCGGCCAGTATGTCTTGCGCTACCTATTTGGCGCGACTGGGCTACAAACACGTGACCATATTCGAAAAGCAAGACTTTGTCGGAGGATTAAGGTAACAGAGTGGACAAAACTGTAACATAAATTAGCTGGCTCGAGTAGGTACTTATGAAATTAAGTAATTTACTCTCTAGTACTCACTATACCATGGATACTTGAAAATATGGAATGAAAAGAATTTAATTCGCTGTTGAAAAAAACATGTTGATGGAAACGGTAGTGTTGTATAATAGACACTCTTCTGTTACAGTGTTCGAATGTTAAGTGGTTGTTAATTTTTTTTAGTTCTTCGGAAATTCCACAATTTCGTCTGCCATACGAAGTTGTAGATTTTGAAATGCAGTTGATGAAGGACTTGAATGTGAAAGTCGAGTGCAGCAAAGCATTGGGCAAAGACTACACACTGACAAGTCTGAGGGATCAAGGATTCAAAGCTGTTTTCATTGGAATCGGTATGGACAATTCCCTATCATATCATCTTATGTACATCAATATAGAAAAAAATCTGAATCTACTGAACCAGGATCTCTTACTCATAAATAAGAGCATGATAATTGATGCGTATTCTTTGCTTTAGACAGTTATGAACCTGCTTAGAGTCAAACTTCAGTACTCTGATCCATTACGATCCGTTGATCTGCGAGGACGCAAAAATCAGTGCTATCACATGAATGCCTTACGCCAACTTATACGTTTTATATGCTACTGTACCTGCATACCTATTTGCATGGATTATCATGGAGAAACCTGCAACATATATTATTTACTTTACAATATGATATAAAATGCAACACACTTTTCATATCCACCTTGTTATTGTACGATATTGAGTATGTACGTTTTTTGCAGGTTTACCAGAACCCAAAACCATCGACATGTTCGACGGCTTGACAACGGAGCATGGTTTCTGGACCTCCAAAAGCTTTCTTCCATTGGTTGCTCGCGCTAGTAAAGCCGGTCAGTGGATTTTCATGTTGCTGTTATAAACTAATGACAATGACGGAAACTTTTCGTGTTCACTGCGGAGAGCTAAAAAGTTTGGCATTGAAGTTGGTATGATATTGTAACGGGGTGGCTAGCCTAGCTACAGCATAAACAAACACAAGTCTAGCAGTTAGGATTTATTGACAGACTGACACAGTAATACAAACTTGACAGCCTGACACTATGCGAGCCCGCGGCAGAAGTCTGTACCTCTGGACCAGACACTAGACTAGTAACCTCCCTGTCACAAGCCGTTCGAACGATCCAACCGATCCGCGACACTTTCCGACTCACGCTATCACTTTCCAAGTTCTTTCTCGAGAACCTTCTTTCAGACCTTCCTAGGGAACCTTCCAAACCTACCTACCGCTACCTAGCTTACTGGGCCGACTGCCGACTTCGCAAATTTGCAGCGCCTTTTATAACCTCAATAAGTCACGTGCTGAGTCGGCAGCCAATTGCCTGGCTGTCTGGCTTGATTGCGCAATATGAAGCAATCAAGTCAAGTAAATAGTTTAAGCGTGTTTGAAGCATTATGGAAAGTGTGAATAACTTAATAACAATTTACAAATTTATTAAATAACTTTTAAACAACTTAGTATCATAAACTAAACTTATAAATTACTTAATTATGACTTAAATAACAACTTAGCTTGTGACTCTGTCACAATATGAAAGTTATGTCAGTTCATTAAAGTGTGGCAAATTATGAGCTGCCAATTTCTAAGTATAATTAAGAAGCTACAGTGTACTTGTGATATTGCCAGGCATGTGTTCCTGTAACTCCTACAAGCTGCCAACAATGCACGGAAATGTGATTGTGCTGGGTGTGGGCGATACTGCCTTCGACTGTGCCACCAGTGCGCTGCGGTGCGGAGCAAAGAAGGTCTTTATTGCGTTCAGAAAAGGATTCACGGGAATTCGCGCTGTGCCAGAAGAAGTAACTGAATATGCGTTTGTAACTGTTTCGTTTCGCTAGTTGTGACTTGTGAGTCGTGTTTCAATCATTAAACGATGTCAATTTAAGTATTCATTATTGACTGATATTGAAAATAAAAATATTTTGCACAAAAATTGATAACGGTATTGAAATTTGAAAATATATAATTTCATAATGGAAACACTAGTCCGAATCAACAATTTTTATTTTCTTGCTGATAAACACATTTGATTTCAGATGGAACTGGCTCGTGAAGAAAAGTGCGAATTTATGCCCTTCATGAACCCGAAAGCCATCCACCGTGGACCATCAGGAAAAATTGCAGCCATGGAATTCTGTCGCACAGAGCAGGACGACAACGGGGAATGGATTGTGGACGAAGACCAAGTGGTCAAGGTCAAGGCCAACTACATTATCTCCGCATTTGGTGTCGGACTATTCTCAGCTGAAGGTACGTTTGCCTTTCCTCTAAGATAATTTATTGATATTATATTTATATCACAGTACTCCATTGTGATGAAGAATTTTGATACTGTAAGCTTGCGTTGCTTAAATAATTCCTGTTGCTGCGTAAAAATGATAGTTGACGAGGGAAAATTTCCCTGTGACAGGCATGGTCCAATCCAAGACGGTTCCATCAAATTAAGTCGTTATTTTCAACTGACTTCCTCTTCTCTTCAGTTTCTTTTCATATTGTGTAACAAACAGTTCATGTGTTTTTGAAAAATCCTAAATATAGTGTGATAGTTCTGTTGATTTCAGTGAAAAATGCCATGAGTCCAGTAAAGCTATTGCCATGGGGTTTGCTCTGAGGTCGACAAGAAAACCATGACGACGTCTGAGCCGTGGGTGTTCGCGGGAGGGGATGTGGCAGGAGTCGCCGAGACCACCGTAGAGTCGGTCAACGATGGAAAAACTGGTTAATGGAGTATCCATAAATCTCTGCAGGTTAAGGGCCAATTTGTTTTAGAGTAATGGTTTCCCGCTGAAGTAAAATGTGTTCTAATGTTAAATTCATGGTCAATACACTGCATAAGCCTTTACATATACCTAACCTTTTCGGTAATACTTTTTCTAAGACTCTAGCGGAACCGTGAGCGCTAACTGGGTTCTTAGTTATCTACTAGCCTGAAAGTTTGCCAAATCATTTTCCAAATCTT
>JASANF010000647.1:0-29802 GCA_030248245.1 Trissonchulus sp. WLG1_4
GGTCCATGACAACTAAGCCAAAGCGGTCTCACTGCATTCAAATATGCATGATTTTTAGATCTATCTTACGAGCAGCCGTTACTGGGATAGTTCAAAGGCAAGCAAGTTCAGGCGAGGACAACGAGAAATTGAAAACACTCTTGACATAATTGTAGAAATTAACGAAATTGCGGAAGCAACGGACGACTTATACGTTGACGAATCCAAACGTGGGTACTGTTGACGATTTGATTATGGAAACAATTTCTGACGTTTTAAACAAGTTGCGTAATTAACTAGCAAAAATCATATTGCGTTTTGAAATGAAACAATGAAACTGTTTTGAATTCAAAAAGTACTTTGTGATCATTCGAACGTGGCTGTAGTATCACCGATTATTACAAGCAATTTTATACATTGTTTAGTATTAGCATAGTATGTCCATTTTTTGGATTTCATGCTGGTAATTGTCTGTTTTTTGTCTTTTAGTTATAAATCAATCAATCAATCATAAGATGAAAATTTTTGGGAAAATACTTTTTCCTTTGTTTTTTATTGTGTGAATTCAAATATAAAAACAAAATAAGATGATATACGTAAAGCAAACAAAATTCACACAGTTTTTTTAAACAAAATGTTACGAACAAGATTTCAGACTCAATAATAGGTTCCCTTGGTAAACAAGGAAAGCAAGTGATATGCCCTCACAACAGTCACAGGGTATCTATTGGAGTCGCACATGCATATATAAACTTTCAAACCCTTGTGAAACACAATTGGACTCATGAATATCAGTTGCTGCAGACATTTGGAAACCAAATTTAGGTGTTTATTGTGAAAATTAGTGTCACAGTAATAATTTTCAAGCATATGCTACCATGTAAAGTGAAAATAAATTAATATTAATAAAAAATATGTTTTATTTAATTATATAATTGGACTAAAAAAAGTATGTTCATGATTTGATTTTTGCTTGGACTTGTTGTCATTAGTCAGAAACGCAAAAACGCATGAGTTATTGTTGCTACCATTTTTGACACACAAAGGATTAATCGATATAGCCAATTTTTAGGTACACTTTAAGGGTCATAAAGACATTTAATTATTTGTAATAACTTTTCCGGTACAAATGATACAAACAGTATTATTGAATAAAATAGTGAGATTTTTGTGTTTTTATTGCACGAGCTAAGTTATCTGACAAAACTTAATTTAATTACTGTATCAGATACATACATTCACCAATAAAACTAACCATATGGTATTATACCTGGGTCTATGGTACGTATATACATTGGCAATTTAGCGCATAAAACCAGTTTATTACTGTCCAGATAGGACTTTTAATTCAGAAGTAGTCACCAGCCAGTACATGCAAAATTTCAGTTTTTGACATTTTTGACCCCCGGAGGATTATTCGATTTTGCTAATTTTTTGATATGTTTTAGAGCTTATAAAAACGTCTTGGATTCCGTTTTAACATTTACGGAAGTGGGGGTTCCGGGTATAGTTTGGGGGCAAAATGTGTTTTAGCGAAAATAGCATTTTTTGAAATAATGACCAAAATCTTTACATTTTTTGCAGTCTACAGCAAAAATAACTTCAGATTTGAATTTTTCAGCTTATTTTACACCTAGGACAATCTTTTCATTATCCAAACTTGCTTGGATAAATTTTTATAAAGAATTAAAAAAGTTAACTCAGACATCGATTTTTCACTCGAAATGTCCATTTTTGAAAGGTCGTATTTCCCGCCAGGATCAATTTCGGGAGCTAAAACTTTGCATAGCTTAATAAGTTATGTGATACAATGTTTGGACAAAATTTGAGCCCGATCGGAGAAAGTCGATTTTTTCGACTGCGAAAACCTTCCTCGATTTGCTATGAGAACGTGTCTTGAGTAAATATTATAATATTCTAACAAGCAGTAACGATTCGTAAATGAACTGACTACATATTACAGACCGTAAAGAAATGTGTTTTGAAAAGTACCAGAAGCCGAAATTGATTTTTACGTGGCACCTTTTACGTTCTTCATTTCAAAGATTTAGTATTCTAGAAAATGTACATAATTTAAGTTCCATCCGATCCTCGCAAAAAAACATGAAATACGTGCAAATTATACCCCTGGCAGTGGCAACTGGAGTCAGAGAAATAACAAGTCATTATTTTAATAATTACCGAAAAATAATTACATGAAGTCTTAATAAAGCACAGTTAATCTACAAGTATTTCATGTCGACCAAAATAAAATTTTCATCATTATATTCAAAATCAACAGAAAACAAACTTTAAAACCGAAATTTAAGACTTTGAGAGAAGCTAGCTCTTCACCATTAGTTAAAAGGGGTCGTCCAACGAAACATATGGATCGAAAAATGCCATCATTTTTCAATGCAATATCTCAGCACAATGACAATCCAAGGTTAAGTAGCACGGATAAACATTGTACCACATGTTAAAAACTTCATATTGCTAAGCTGAATCTAATCTACTTAATCTAATTGAGAGCGTGAGAGATCTTTATAAGTAGAGTTAAACTTTAGTTCAGTGCAGCCCCTCAACAGTTTCTGCTTGACATAACATAGCCGCTAAGTAGATTACCTAATCGACAGCGTGTTCATTTCCCTGGTTACATCCCCTCTGATTAGTGTTTCCTCCACCTAGTACATTCCTATCAATAATACCAAGAGTACACAATAGTGCCTAAGCATAGAAGAAGAGTGCGACACTCTTCAGCCTGCCCGTGTTCTAGCGCACGCAGATGCGCTCGATGCGAAGAAGCTAGCTGCTTTTCTGAGTGCCCAGACGCCTGTGCACGTGTTATCAGCAGTCAAGCAACCACTCTGGTCTGAGAGCTGATTGGAGCACGCAGCCAGCTGCTCGCTTCTGATTGGCCGCATACCTGTTTAAGAAACAGAAAACAGGTAGGCCGAAAATACCGTCTATTCACTGTAGCAAAAGGACCTACTTCAATAAATCTCAAACATTATTATATTTCTGACAGTCACACTTTGTCTGAAAGTCAGGTTCCTGAATGGTATTTCTGACTTCATTAAAACCAATTTCTACTCACAAAACTTCATGTTTCAAGCGAAACCTGGTCTACTTTACATCGGGGACCTGTTAAAGAATTTTCTTTACAGCTGACAAACACAATAAGTATATAGTTGTGATATATAAATCTGGTGATTCGTAAATAATTTGTGTGACGAACTGACTGCGAATCACCTGATTTTACCGTTGAAGAAACAGGAGGCCTAAGGCGATTTTTCCTACGGAAACGCTTAATGCGATGCGTGCGGATTCTCATGTGAAGTAGGGAACAATAAGGTTCATACATGTAAGAGGGAGGGGCAAGGAATGGCCCTTCCCAAAAATCGAGGGACCGGGCCGAGGGTCTAGCAAATTTGAACAACAGAGCGAAAAATGGCACTTTCTCGAAAATTTTGCCCTTTTCTGAAAATTTAGACTCATTTTTGGCCAATCAGGAGAGGGTTCTTTTAACTTTGACCCCGTTACATGTATGCTGAGTTTTGTTACTAGCATTTGTACATACGCGAGAATCTCACTTGTGATACCAATAGCTCGAAACTACAAATCATGACAGAACCACGGGACACACGGGTATCTCTTTTTTTCATTTATTCAGCTTTAAAATTTCAAAAAGAATACGATGAAGCACGTCAGGTTGTAAACATTGAACAGAGCAAAAAATACATAAAATACTGTTAAAACATAGTATTTCTATCATAGCCGACTCACGTAAACACATACTACAAACACAAATTATAGTATGTGCGAATCCTTAGCAAAGTCATACCACTAAATTAGTAAACTGCACTAAAATTTATTACTTATTTTTATTTATCAAAATAACTTTAAGTGGATTGTATTAAAATTCAAAATTTTCATCAGTGTGCGCAAAGCATGTTTTTGCACATGCACGTGAGCGATCAGGGACGGGATAAGTGCTCGGCCAAGATTCGGGTCCACAAAACCACGTCTGGCATTAGCTAGAAAGTTTTCTTGCTTTTCTATCGCTTTTAGGAAACTTTTCCTGGACATGTCACATGACGATTTGTTCAGACGAAAATTACATGTAAACTTCGCTTGGACTGCACCAACTGAACTACCGCGCTTACGTAAAGACGTAGGATGGGTAAACAATGACATATTGTCATTCAAGGGGGGCCCTTACCGGGACAGTGACGTTGCCTTCTGGGGGGGGAGGGGGTGGGGTAAAAAACGACAAAAAAGACCCACGCTTATGCTCAGCTTCATTGATATATTATTAAATTTATTTTTTACGCGTATGCTGTTATATACAAGAAAGATTGTTAATATTATCTTCGATTCTATTAGCTATATAACATGTAGTATCGATATCGTGTAGTCGTACCCGCAAGAGAAACAACAAAATAACGGCGTATTTCCAGATATGTAGACTATATCCCAGATAGTCTGCAACCGAAACAAACGGCTAAATTTCCCAGATAGGCTACAACCCTAAAGATTTCTTAATCCTTTTCCAGATAGGCTACAAACCTTTCCCAAATAGGTAGACTACAGTCTACAACCTTCATCTTTCCTAATCATTTCCTTCATAGACTACAAGAGGCAGGGTCACAACAAAAGGTCAACTAGACAAGTGTCCATAAGCGCTTTTAAAGTTTAAAATATAGTTAGGTTAGGTTAGGTCGTACAAATTAACACATATTAAGAAGGCACCACGCCTATACATAACACACGAGTTAATGACACCTGACCTTAACACGTGGGTTTATGACACGTGTGATCTCAACTAGTCAAGTTCACTCACTTTTTCCTCTCGTTTGTGCTGCGTATGTGTGCATAACGTAGGTATAACTAACTTACTTCGTATATATGTATTCGACTAATGTATATAATTATGTATTTGCAGATCGATTTACATATATTTTCAGTTGCGTTAGTAAAAAATGTGAAAACTCTAAATTTAGTTTGCTTAGTTTGAGAGTTAGTCTATGTGGGAATCAATTAGTCAAAATTCTGTCCGTAGCCTATCTGGAAAATGGTTGTAACCTTGTCAGAAACAGCTTTGTCAGTAATCTGTCTGTAGCCTATCTGGGAAATTTAGCCGTCTGCTTGGGCTGTAGTTTATCTGGGATGTAGTCTATCTGGGACTAAACCAAAATACCTAGGCATTTTCATACCTAGGCATTTTCATTTTAAAATTGCGTAATAAATATATATATCGCCAACAGCTACCACTCGTGACCCAACCCAACTGTGTATCTGAGAGATAAGTTTAAAACGGTAAAAACTAAAAACTTTTCCAAACATCTTAGTATCACTGACAAATACAACAACAAAACATCATTCTAGTACACTAAACACAAGCAAAACAAAAATCAAATAAAAAATGTGACCAAGTCACCACCGACTTCAGTTGCCACAGCCAAAGATATAGGACGAAATATTAAGGTAGGTTCTATGACATTTTTATCAATTCATTCTTCCGGTAGCTTTTGTACATCTTTTGCCTCGAAGTCAAACTGTGCTACTAACATGTTAAAAGCATAGAAACAATAATTCAACGCTACGAACCGATAGGGCTGATCAATACCTACACACTGAACTTTTTAACGAAAAACATTTACTCACGGGTGACGCTTTCAGCAGAACTAGCGAGACTGTCATGCTGCATTCTTCTGTCCATTAACTCAGATTTATAACTTACTGGAAGCATGAACCGACAGTTTTGTAAGTGGAATATCGCCAAAAATATACTGCCCAATTTGGTTTTTCAGTTTACTTGACTAAAATCCTGCTCAAAAAATATACACAACTGCACGAAGCAACATAATATAAAGGTAAATTTTCCAATATAACTGTAACTCTACCGAATAAGTCAGTATATTATGAGACGCTACACGTTTTGATTAGGCCTTATCAAGTTCCTACCAGCCGTATCGTAATCGGAGCCGGCTTCGCCTTGCGTTTCCTCTGGCGACAACATCCCTATTTCCACGGCAAATTCTGTCATTCGTTTCAGCTCATCACGAGCCTTTTCTAGTTCTTCCAGCTTATTACCAGTCGATAGGCTGTCGTTTCCAGACGCTAGATTTGCTTCCAGTCGAGTGCTGAAACAAGTCAATTGGAATCAAACTACAACGTTCGTTCATCTGATCGCTTCGCTACGGTTAACTTGAGAGTTGAAGTGCTTTGGAAAAATCGACATTATTTGCACGGAACCTAAATAAAGTGATACAGTCTTATACTATAACCTCTCAATAGGCATATATACGTGTAATTATATTTTCACGTAAGCATTAGTTTCCACGATTAGTTTGCATAGAATTAAGCTGGCTCAATCTGAATAAGCATTGCTATTAAGTCATTATTTATATTTTTAACGGGTCATTCTCTCGGCGAAAATCGTAGATTAAGAAATTTTCGACATCATCGAACTATGGACTGATCAATAGGTACACCTTTCGATAAATGGTTTTTATAGTGTGAATTTTGCAACTATGTAACCCTACATTGGGTGCTGATGAATGTGTATACATGTAATAGTATATTAATACATTTACTGGCCATATAACTATATTTGCTTATTTTGTTTTATTGTAAGCTTAGCATGTTTATATTATGAAATTAGCATTTTGCTTGGCAATTTAAATGAAAATAAAGTATAAAAATCGCCAGTAGGCCACAACGGGTTGCCGACCGGTAAGGGACCCTCTATTCTAGGCAGAAGACCCTCTATTCTACGCAGAGGACACTCTATTCTAGGCAGACGACCCTCTATTCTAGGTAGAGGACCCTCTATTCTAAGCAGAGGACCCTCTATTCTAGGTAGAGGACCCTCTATTTCTAGCAGAAAACCCTCTAAAGGCAGAGAACCTAGTGTTCGAAGCAGAAAATCATCCATTCTCGGTAAAGAACCCTGTAGTTTAAGCGGAAGACTCTCTATTCTAGGCGGAGAACCCTCTATTCTAGTCAGAGGACCGTCCATTATAGGCAAAAGATCGTCTATTTTCGGTAAAAAACCTGATATTTATGTTCAGGGACCCAAATTACCCACAAAAACCCCAAAATTTCAATTTCGAAAATTTGAACCCTTAGAAGGGGGTACCCTGAGGGGATCATAGGGGTACCCAGGAAGCTCCTAGACAAAAATTGACTCCAGATTCGTGTTCAGGGCTCCAAATTACCCCTAAAAACACCAAAATCTCAAATTCGAAAATTTGACCCGAGAGGACCCCCTAGGGGGGGTTCCCTGAGGGGGTCATAGGAGGGTCCAGGGGGGTCCTGGGTAAAAAATAACCCCAGATTCGTGTTCAGGGGCTCAAATTACCCCTAAAAACACCAAAATCTCACATTCGAAAATTTGACCCCCGAGGACCCCCTAGGGGGGTACCCTAAGGGGGTCATAGGGGGGTCCAGGGGGGTCCTAGGTAAAAAATAACCCCAGATTCGTGTTCAGGGGCCCAAATTACCCCTAAAAACACCAAAATCTCAAATTCGAAAATTTGACCCCCGAGGACCCCCTAGGGGGGGTACCCTAAGGGGGTCATAGGGGGGTCCAGGGGGGTCCTAGGTAAAAAATAACCCCAGATTCGTGTTCAGGGGCCAAAACTACCCCTAGAGACAGTGTTTTGTCCAAATCCTTGAAAAAAAATTTTTCAAGTTCACAAGGGTCCCCCCTTGTGTTCCATCGTTTTCGGGGGTCACGTGACCCGGCCCCCCGTGGTGTCAGGGGGTCACCAAGGTGGGGGGCACAACTACTCATAGGGGGGGTCCCCCCACCAAAGTTTGTGACCAATCCCCCCAGTAACTTCAGAGAAAAACGAGTAACAAACTTTTGCTAACAGGAAAAAAAACAACAACAACAAAAAAAAAACAACAGGATTATGAATACAATGGGTTGCACCCCTGCTTCGCGGGGGGTCGGCAACCCAATAACAGGGTGAATTTTAATGCTAAGTTTGGTGCATTTATATAATGCAGACAAGAAGTAACAGACCTTCAAATTTTAATTTATTCAAATTTTGGAAAATATACAAATTTTTGAATCTAATTATTTCACGCAATACACTGAATTAAAACAAATAAAAATATCTCCTAACGGCAATAAACGGGTTGCCGACGGTAGGGGACCCTCTATTCTAGGCAGGAGACCCTCTATTTGTGTTCAGGAGCTCGAATTACCCCTAGAAACATCAAAATCTCGATTTCGAAAAATTGACCCCCGAGGACCCACTGGACCCCCTGGGGGGGGGGTACCCTAAGGGGGTCATAGGGGGGTCCAGGAGGGTCCTAGGTAAAAACTAACCTCAGATTCGTGTTTAGGGGCCTCAATTACCCCTAGAAACATGAAAATCTCAATTTCGAAAATTTGACCCCTTAGGACCCCCTGGGGGGGGGTGCCCTGAGGGTCCATAGGGGGGTCCAGGCAGGTCCTAGGCAAAAATGGACCTCGGACCCAGAAGAGTCCTTACTATTGCAACACACAAGCACAATAGGTTTCGTCCTGGAAACACACTTTTCTGCATACACTATTCGACTTGCCTATATAACCCAATTTAAACATTACCACAACAGGTTTCGACACCAAATTTTTGAAATCACGTGACCCGGCCCCCCTGAGGGGTCAGGGGGTCACCAAGGTGGGGGGCACAAGTACTCGTGGAGGGGACCCCACCACCAAAGTTTGGGACCAATCCGGCCAGGGGGGGCTGAGAAAAACGAGTCACAAAATTTTGAGGACAATAATAATAATAACAAATATCTCCTAACGGCAATAAACGGGTTGCCGACAGTAGGGGACCCTCTATTCTAGGCAAAGGACCCTCTATTCTAAGCAGAGGACCCTCCATTCTAAGCAAAAGATTGTCTATTTTTGGCAAAAAACATGATATTTATGAACACACGACTCATAACTCCCCACACACATTTTTGGTAAAAATACCTACCAAAATATGATCTTAGTCAGCATGCTATTCTATCAGCATTAATTTAGCATCATTCCGTCAAAAAATTTGATAGAAATTCATCATTTCCCATTAAATCACTCGATTATCAAAAATGGGGGGGTCCCTAGAAACACCAAAATCTCAATTTCGAAAATTTGACCCCTGAGGACCCCCTAGGGGGGGGGTACCCTGAGGGTCGATAAGGGGGTCCAGGGGGGTCCTAGGCAAAAATGGACCTCGGATTCGTGTTCAGGGGCCCAATTTACCCCTAGAAACACCAAAATCTCAATTTCGAAAATTTGACCCCTGAGGACCCCCTAGGGGGGGTACCCTGAGGGTCGATAAGGGGGTCCAGGGGGGTCCTAGGCAAAAATGGACCTCGGATTCGTGTTCAGGGGCCCAATTTACCCCTAGAAACACCAAAATCTCAATTTCGAAAATTTGACCCCTGGGGACCCCCTGGGCAGGGTGCCCTAGGGGGGTCATGGAAGGGTCCAGAGGGGTCCTAGACGAAAATGGACCTCGGATTCGTGTTCCGGGGCCCAAATTACCCCTAGAAACACCAAAATCTCAATTTCGAAAATTTGACCCCTGAGGACCCCCTAGGGGGGGGGGGGTACCCTGAGGGTCCATAGGGGGGTCCAGGCAGGTCCTAGGCAAAAATGGACCTCGGACCCAGAAGAGTCCTTACTATTGCAACACACAAGCACAATAGGTTTCGTCCTGGAAACACACTTTTCTGCATACACTATTCGACGCACCTATGTAACCCCATTGAAACATTACCACAACAGGTTTCGACACCAAATTTTTGAAATCACGTGACCCGGCCCCCCCGAGGGGTCAGGGGGTCACCAAGGTGGGGGGCACAAGTACTCGTGGGGGGGACCCCACCACCAAAGTTTGGGACCAATCCGGCCAGGGGGGGCTGAGAAAAACGAGTCACAAAATTTTGAGGACAATAATAATAATAACAACAACAAATATCTCCTAACGGCAATAAACGGGTTGCCGACAGTAGGGGACCCTCTATTCTAGGCAAAGGACCCTCTATTCTAAGCAGAGGACCCTCCATTCTAAGCAAAAGATTGTCTATTTTTGGCAAAAAACATGATATTTATGAACACACGACTCATAACTCCCCACACACATTTTTGGTAAAAATACCTACCAAAATATGATCTTAGTCAGCATGCTATTCTATCAGCATTAATTTAGCATCATTCCGTCAAAAAATTTGATAGAAATTCATCATTTCCCATTAAATCACTCGATTATCAAAAATGGGGGGGTCCCTAGAAACACCAAAATCTCAATTTCGAAAATTTGACCCCTGAGGACCCCCTAGGGGGGGGGTACCCTGAGGGTCGATAAGGGGGTCCAGGGGGGTCCTAGGCAAAAATGGACCTCGGATTCGTGTTCAGGGGCCCAATTTACCCCTAGAAACACCAAAATCTCAATTTCGAAAATTTGACCCCTGAGGACCCCAAATGGGGCGGTACACTGAGGGGCGATAAGGGGGTCCAGGGGGGTCCTAGGCAAAAATGGACCTCGGATTCGTGTTCAGGGGCCCAATTTACCCCTAGAAACACCAAAATCTCAATTTCGAAAATTTGACCCCTGGGGACCCCCTGGGCAGGGTGCCCTAGGGGGGTCATGGAAGGGTCCAGAGGGGTCCTAGACGAAAATGGACCTCGGATTCGTGTTCCGGGGCCCAAATTACCCCTAGAAACACCAAAATCTCAATTTCGAAAATTTGACCCCTGAGGACCCCCTAGGGGGGGGGGGGGTACCCTGAGGGTCCATAGGGGGGTCCAGGCAGGTCCTAGGCAAAAATGGACCTCGGACCCAGAAGAGTCCTTACTATTGCAACACACAAGCACAATAGGTTTCGTCCTGGAAACACACTTTTCTGCATACACTATTCGACGCACCTATGTAACCCCATTGAAACATTACCACAACAGGTTTCGACACCAAATTTTTGAAATCACGTGACCCGGCCCCCCCGAGGGGTCAGGGGGTCACCAAGGTGGGGGGCACAAGTACTCGTGGGGGGGACCCCACCACCAAAGTTTGGGACCAATCCGGCCAGGGGGGGCTGAGAAAAACGAGTCACAAAATTTTGAGGACAATAATAATAATAACAACAACAAATATCTCCTAACGGCAATAAACGGGTTGCCGACGGTAGGGGACCCTCTATTCTAGGCAGGAGACCCTCTATTCGTGTTCAGGAGCTCGAATTACCCCTAGAAACATCAAAATCTCGATTTCGAAAAATTGACCCCTTTGGCCCTCTGGGGCATGGTACCCTAAGGGGGGGGGGCTACCCTCAGGGGGTCATAGGGGGATCCAGAAGAGTCCTTACTATTGCAACACACAAGCACAATAGGTTTCGTCCTGGAAACACACTTCACTACATACACTATTCGACTTACCTATATAACCCAATTGAAACATTACCACAACAGGTTTCGTTCATTACATTTTTTTTGAGACCCAATTTTTGAGATCACGTGACTCGACCCCCCCTAGGGGTAGGAGGGTGCCCGAGTGTCCCGGGCATCTACTCCTCAGAGGCATTCCATCCACAAAGTTTGGGACCAATCCGACCAGGGGGGGCTGAGAAAAAGGCGTTGGAAAACCGTTTTACACGTATTTTTCAACGCGAACCTCAATTTTTGAGGACGCACCTCACCTCCCCCACTGTCACCCCATACACCCCCAAGTGTCCGGGGCATCTACTCCTCAGAGGGATTCCACCCACAAAGTTTGACACAGATCCGACCAGGGAGGACCGAAAAAAACGCGTTACAAAACCCGAGGACAACAATAATAACAATAATAATAACAACAACAATAACGACACGGACATGACAAATATAAGGGGTTGCCCGCTTTTTGCTTCGCAAATTGTCGGCAACCCAACAACAACAACAACAATAATAACGACACGGACACGACAAATATAAGGGGTTGCCCGCTTTTTGCTTCGCAAATTGTCGGCAACCCAACAACAACAACAACAATAATATCTCCTAACGGCAATAAACGGGTTGCCGACGGTAGGGGACCCTCTATTCTAGGCAGGAGACCCTCTATTTGTGTTCAGGAGCTCGAATTACCCCTAGAAACATCAAAATCTCGATTTCGAAAAATTGACCCCCGAGGACCCACTGGACCCCCTGGGGGGGGGGGTACCCTAAGGGGGTCATAGGGGGGTCCAGGAGGGTCCTAGGTAAAAACTAACCTCAGATTCGTGTTTAGGGGCCTCAATTACCCCTAGAAACATGAAAATCTCAATTTCGAAAATTTGACCCCTTAGGACCCCCTGGGGGGGGTGCCCTGAGGGTCCATAGGGGGGTCCAGGCAGGTCCTAGGCAAAAATGGACCTCGGACCCAGAAGAGTCCTTACTATTGCAACACACAAGCACAATAGGTTTCGTCCTGGAAACACACTTTTCTGCATACACTATTCGACTTGCCTATATAACCCAATTTAAACATTACCACAACAGGTTTCGACACCAAATTTTTGAAATCACGTGACCCGGCCCCCCTGAGGGGTCAGGGGGTCACCAAGGTGGGGGGCACAAGTACTCGTGGAGGGGACCCCACCACCAAAGTTTGGGACCAATCCGGCCAGGGGGGGCTGAGAAAAACGAGTCACAAAATTTTGAGGACAATAATAATAATAACAAATATCTCCTAACGGCAATAAACGGGTTGCCGACAGTAGGGGACCCTCTATTCTAGGCAAAGGACCCTCTATTCTAAGCAACAGATTGTCTATTTTCTATATTGTCTATAACTCCCCACATAAATTTTTGGTAAAAATACCTACCAAAATATGCTCTTAGCCACCATGCTATTCTATCACTATTAATTTAGCATCATTCCGTCAAAAAATTTGATAGAAATTCATTATTCCCCACTAAATCACTCGATTATCAAAAATTATCCACAAAACTCCCAAAATCTCATTTTCGAAAATTTGATTCCTGAGGATCCCCTCGGGGGGACTTTGAGGGGGGGGCATGGAAGGGTCCAGACGGGTCCTAGACGAAAACGGACCTCGGATTCGTGTTCCGGGGCCCAAATTACCCCTAGAGACGTCAAAATCCCAATTTCGAAAATTTGACCCCTGGGGACCCCCCGGGCAGGGTGCCCTAGGGGGGTCATGGAAGGGTCCAGAGAGGTCCTAGACAAAAATGGACCTCGGATTCGTGTTCAGGGGCCCAATTTACCCCTAGAAACACTAAAATCTCAATTTCGAAAATTTGACCCCTGAGGACCCCCTAGGGGGGGGGGTACCCTGAGGGTCCATAGGGGGGCCCAGGCAGGTCCTAGGCAAAAATGGACCTCGGACCCAGAAGAGTCCTTACTATTGCAACACACAAGCACAATAGGTTTCGTCCTGGAAACACACTTTTCTGCATACACTATTCGACTTGCCTATATAACCCAATTGAAACATTACCACAACAGGTTTCGACACCAAATTTTTGAAATCACGTGACCCGGCCCCCCCGAGGGGTCAGGGGGTCACCAAGGTGGGGGGCACAAGTACTCGTGGGGGGGACCCCACCACCAAAGTTTGGGACCAATCCGGCCAGGGGGGGCTGAGAAAAACGAGTCACAAAATTTCGAGTATTCGACTTACCTATATAACCCCATTGAAACATTACCACAACAGGTTTCGTTAATTACATTTTTTTTGAGACCCCATTTTTCAGGTCACGTGACTCGACCCCCCCTAGGGGTAGGAGGGTGCCCGAGTGTCCGGGGCATCTACTCCTCAGAGGCATTCCACCCACAAAGTCTGGGACCAATCCGACCAGGGGGGGCTGAGAAAAACGCGTTGGAAAATCGTTTTACACGTATTTTTCAACGCGAACCTCAATTTTTGAGGTCACATGACTCAGCCCCCCGTGAGGTCAGGGGCTCACCAAGGTGGGGGGCACAAGTACTCGTGGAGGGGACCCCACCACCAAAGTTTGGGACCAATCCGGCCAGGGGGGGCTGAGAAAAACGAGTCACAAATTTCGAGGACAACAACAACAACAACAACAACAACAATAACAATAACGACACGGACACGACAAATATAAGGGGTTGCCCGCTTTTTGCTTCGCAAATTGTCAGCAACCCAACAAATATCTCCTAACGGCAATAAACGGGTTGCCGACAGTAGGGGACCCTCTATTCTAGGCAAAGGACCCTCTATTCTAAGCAGAGGACCCTCCATTCTAAGCAAAAGATTGTCTATTTTTGGCAAAAAACATGATATTTATGAACACACGACTCATAACTCCCCACACACATTTTTGGTAAAAATACCTACCAAAATATGATCTTAGTCAGCATGCTATTCTATCAGCATTAATTTAGCATCATTCCGTCAAAAAATTTGATAGAAATTCATCATTTCCCATTAAATCACTCGATTATCAAAAATGGGGGGGTCCCTAGAAACACCAAAATCTCAATTTCGAAAATTTGACCCCTGAGGACCCCCTAGGGGGGGGGTACCCTGAGGGTCGATAAGGGGGTCCAGGGGGGTCCTAGGCAAAAATGGACCTCGGATTCGTGTTCAGGGGCCCAATTTACCCCTAGAAACACCAAAATCTCAATTTCGAAAATTTGACCCCTGAGGACCCCCTAGGGGGGGGTACCCTGAGGGTCGATAAGGGGGTCCAGGGGGGTCCTAGGCAAAAATGGACCTCGGATTCGTGTTCAGGGGCCCAATTTACCCCTAGAAACACCAAAATCTCAATTTCGAAAATTTGACCCCTGGGGACCCCCTGGGCAGGGTGCCCTAGGGGGGTCATGGAAGGGTCCAGAGGGGTCCTAGACGAAAATGGACCTCGGATTCGTGTTCCGGGGCCCAAATTACCCCTAGAAACACCAAAATCTCAATTTCGAAAATTTGACCCCGGAGGACCCCCGAGGGGGGGGGGGTACCCTGAGGGTCCATAGGGGGGTCCAGGCAGGTCCTAGGCAAAAATGGACCTCGGACCCAGAAGAGTCCTTACTATTGCAACACACAAGCACAATAGGTTTCGTCCTGGAAACACACTTTTCTGCATACACTATTCGACGCACCTATGTAACCCCATTGAAACATTACCACAACAGGTTTCGACACCAAATTTTTGAAATCACGTGACCCGGCCCCCCCGAGGGGTCAGGGGGTCACCAAGGTGGGGGGCACAAGTACTCGTGGGGGGGACCCCACCACCAAAGTTTGGGACCAATCCGGCCAGGGGGGGCTGAGAAAAACGAGTCACAAAATTTTGAGGACAATAATAATAATAACAACAACAACAACAACAACAACAATAATAACGACACGGACACGACAAATATAAGGGGTTGCCCGCTTTTTGCTTCGCAAATTGTCGGCAACCCAACAACAACAACAACAACAATATCTCCTAACGGCAATAAACGGGTTGCCGACGGTAGGGGACCCTCTATTCTAGGCAGGAGACCCTCTATTTGTGTTCAGGAGCTCGAATTACCCCTAGAAACATCAAAATCTCGATTTCGAAAAATTGACCCCCGAGGACCCACTGGACCCCCTGGGGGGGGGGGGGGGGTACCCTAAGGGGGTCATAGGGGGGTCCAGGAGGGTCCTAGGTAAAAACTAACCTCAGATTCGTGTTTAGGGGCCTCAATTACCCCTAGAAACATGAAAATCTCAATTTCGAAAATTTGACCCCTGAGGACCCCCTGGGGGGGGGTGCCCTGAGGGTCCATAGGGGGGTCCAGGCAGGTCCTAGGCAAAAATGGACCTCGGACCCAGAAGAGTCCTTACTATTGCAACACACAAGCACAATAGGTTTCGTCCTGGAAACACACTTTTCTGCATACACTATTCGACTTGCCTATATAACCCAATTTAAACATTACCACAACAGGTTTCGACACCAAATTTTTGAAATCACGTGACCCGGCCCCCCGAGGGGTCAGGGGGTCACCAAGGTGGGGGGCACAAGTACTCGTGGGGGGGACCCCACCACCAAAGTTTGGGACCAATCCGGCCAGGGGGGGCTGAGAAAAACGAGTCACAAAATTTTGAGGACAATAATAATAATAACAACAACAACAACAACAACAACAATAAATATCTCCTAACGGCAATAAACGGGTTGCCGACGGTAGGGGACCCTCTATTCTAGGCAGGAGACCCTCTATTTGTGTTCAGGAGCTCGAATTACCCCTAGAAACATCAAAATCTCGATTTTTAAAAATTGCCCCCCGCCGCCCCACTGGACCCCCTGGGGGGGGGGGGGGGTACCCTAAGGGGGTCATAGGGGGGTCCAGGAGGGTCCTAGGTAAAAACTAACCTCAGATTCGTGTTTAGGGGCCTCAATTACCCCTAGAAACATGAAAATCTCAATTTCGAAAATTTGACCCCTGAGGACCCCCGGGGGGGGTGCCCTGAGGGTCCATAGGGGGGCCCAGGCAGGTCCTAGGCAAAAAAGGACCCCGACCCAAGAGACCCACCTATTGCAACACACAAGCACAATAGGTTTCGTCCTGGAAACACACTTTTCTGCATACACTATTCGACTTGCCTATATAACCCAATTTAAACATTACCACAACAGGTTTCGACACCAAATTTTTGAAATCACGTGACCCGGCCCCCCTGAGGGGTCAGGGGGTCACCAAGGTGGGGGGCACAAGTACTCGTGGAGGGGACCCCACCACCAAAGTTTGGGACCAATCCGGCCAGGGGGGGCTGAGAAAAACGAGTCACAAAATTTTGAGGACAATAATAATAATAACAACAACAACAACAACAACAACAATAATAATAATAACGACACGGACACGACAAATATAAGGGGTTGCCCGCTTTTTGCTTCGCAAATTGTCGGCAACCCAATAACGACACGGACACGACAAATATAAGGGGTTGCCCGCTTTTTGCTTCGCAAATTGTCGGCAACCCAACAACAACAACAACAACAACAATAACAATATCTCCTAACGGCAATAAACGGGTTGCCGACGGTAGGGGACCCTCTATTCTAGGCAGGAGACCCTCTATTTGTGTTCAGGAGCTCGAATTACCCCTAGAAACATCAAAATCTCGATTTCGAAAAATTGACCCCCGAGGACCCACTGGACCCCCTGGGGGGGGGGGGTACCCTAAGGGGGTCATAAAGGGGTCCAGGAGGGTCCTAGGTAAAAACTAACCTCAGATTCGTGTTTAGGGGCCTCAATTACCCCTAGAAACATGAAAATCTCAATTTCGAAAATTTGACCCCTTAGGACCCCCTGGGGGGGGGGGGTGCCCTGAGGGTCCATAGGGGGGTCCAGGCAGGTCCTAGGCAAAAATGGACCTCGGACCCAGAAGAGTCCTTACTATTGCAACACACAAGCACAATAGGTTTCGTCCTGGAAACACACTTTTCTGCATACACTATTCGACTTGCCTATATAACCCAATTTAAACATTACCACAACAGGTTTCGACACCAAATTTTTGAAATCACGTGACCCGGCCCCCCTGAGGGGTCAGGGGGTCACCAAGGTGGGGGGCACAAGTACTCGTGGAGGGGACCCCACCACCAAAGTTTGGGACCAATCCGGCCAGGGGGGGCTGAGAAAAACGAGTCACAAAATTTTGAGGACAATAATAATAATAACAACAACAACAACAACAACAACAATAAATATCTCCTAACGGCAATAAACGGGTTGCCGACGGTAGGGGACCCTCTATTCTAGGCAGGAGACCCTCTATTTGTGTTCAGGAGCTCGAATTACCCCTAGAAACATCAAAATCTCGATTTCGAAAAATTGACCCCCGAGGACCCACTGGACCCCCTGGGGGGGGGGTACCCTAAGGGGGTCATAGGGGGGTCCAGGAGGGTCCTAGGTAAAAACTAACCTCAGATTCGTGTTTAGGGGCCTCAATTACCCCTAGAAACATGAAAATCTCAATTTCGAAAATTTGACCCCTTAGGACCCCCTGGGGGGGGGGTGCCCTGAGGGTCCATAGGGGGGTCCAGGCAGGTCCTAGGCAAAAATGGACCTCGGACCCAGAAGAGTCCTTACTATTGCAACACACAAGCACAATAGGTTTCGTCCTGGAAACACACTTTTCTGCATACACTATTCGACTTGCCTATATAACCCAATTTAAACATTACCACAACAGGTTTCGACACCAAATTTTTGAAATCACGTGACCCGGCCCCCCTGAGGGGTCAGGGGGTCACCAAGGTGGGGGGCACAAGTACTCGTGGAGGGGACCCCACCACCAAAGTTTGGGACCAATCCGGCCAGGGGGGGCTGAGAAAAACGAGTCACAAAATTTTGAGGACAATAATAATAATAACAACAACAACAACAACAACAAATATCTCCTAACGGCAATAAACGGGTTGCCGACGGTAGGGGACCCTCTATTCTAGGCAAAAGACCCTCTATTCTAAGCAACAGGTTGTCTATTTTCGGCAAAAAACCCGATATTTATGAACACACGACTCATAACTCCCCACACACATTTTTGGTGAAAATACCTACCAAAATATGCTCTTAGTCAGCATGCTATTCTATCAGCATTAATTTAGCATCATTCCGTCAAAAAATTTGATAGAAATTCATCATTTCCCACTAAATCACTCGATTATCAAAAATGGGGGGGTCCCTAGGGACGTCAAAATTCAAATTTCGAAAATTTGACCCCTGGGGACCCCCTGGGCAGGGTGCCCTAGGGGGGTCATGGAAGGGTCCCGCGGGGTTGCAGACGAAAATGGACCTCGGATTCGTGTTTCGGGGCCCAAATTACCCCTAGAAACGTCAAAATCCAAATTTCGAAAATTTGACCCCTGGGGATCCCCTGGGCAGGGTGCCCTAGGGGGGTCATGGAAGGGTCCCGAGGGGTCGTAGACGAAAATGGACCCCGGATTCGTGTTCGGGGGCCCAAATTACCCCTAGAAACGTCAAAATCCAAATTTCGAAAATTTGACCCCTGGGGACCCCCTGGGCAGGGTGCCCTAAGGGGGTCATAGGGGGGTCCAGGAGGGTCCTAGGTAAAAACTAACCTCAGATTCGTGTTCAGGGGCCTAAATTACCCCTAGAAACATCAAAATCTCAATTTCAAAAATTTGACCCCCGATGACCCCCTGGACCCCCTAGGGGGGGGGTACCCTGAGGGTCCATAGGGGGGTCCAGGCAGGTCCTAGGCAAAAATGGACCTCGGACCCAGAAGAGTCCTTACTATTGCAACACACAAGCACAATAGGTTTCGTTCTGGAAACACACTTTTCTGCATACACTATTCGACGCACCTATATAACCCCATTGAAACATTACCACAACAGGTTTCGACACCCAATTTTTGAAATCACGTGACCCGGCCCCCCCGAGGGGTCAGGGGGTCACCAAGGTGGGGGGCACAAGTACTCGTGGGGGGGACCCCACCACCAAAGTTTGGGACCAATCCGGCCAGGGGGGGCTGAGAAAAACGAGTCACAAAATTTTGAGGACAATAATAATAATAATATCTCCTAACGGCAATAAACGGGTTGCCGACGGTAGGGGACCCTCTATTCTAGGCAGGAGACCCTCTATTCGTGTTCAGGAGCTCGAATTACCCCTAGAAACATCAAAATCTCGATTTCGAAAAATTGACCCCTTTGGCCCTCTGGGGCATGGTAGCCTAAGGGGGGGGGGGGGGCTACCCTCAGGGGGTCATAAGGGGACCCAGAAGAGTCCTTACTATTGCAACACACAAACACAATAGGTTTCGTCCTGGAAACACACTTCACTACATACACTATTCGACTTGCCTATATAACCCCATTGAAACATTACCACAACAGGTTTCGTTCATTACATTTTTTTTGAGAGCCCATTTTTGAGGTCACGTGACTCGACCCCCCCTAGAGGTAGGACGGTGCCCGAGTGTCCGGGGCATCTACTCCTCAGAGGCATTCCACCCACAAAGTTTGGGACCAATCCGACCAGGGGGGGCTGAGAAAAACGCGTTGGAAAACCGTTTTACACGTATTTTTCAACGCGAACCTCAATTTTTGAGGACACACCTCACCTCACCCACTGACACCTCATACACCCCCAAGTGTCCGGGGCATCTACTCCTCAGAGGGATTCCACCCACAAAGTTTGGGACCAATCTGACCAGGGGGGGCTGAGAAAAACGCGTTACAAAACCCGAGGACAACAATAATAATAATAATATCTCCTAACGGCAATAAACGGGTTGCCGACGGTAGGGGACCCTCTATTCTAGGCAAAGCACACTCTATTCTAAGCAACAGATTGTCTATTTTCGGCAAAAAAACCCATATTTATGTGCAGGGACCCAAACACCCACAAAACTCCCAAAATCTCAATTTCGAAAATTTGACCCCTGAGGACCCCTTGGGGGGGGTACCCTGAGGGTCTATAGGGGGGTCCAGGCAGGTCCTAGGCAAAAATGGACCTCGGACCCAGAAGAGTCCTTACTATTGCAACACACAAGCACAATAGGTTTCGTCCTGGAAACACACTTTTCTGCATACACTATTCGACGCACCTATATAACCCCATTGAAACATTACCACAACAGGTTTCGACACCAAATTTTTGAAATTACGTGACCCGGCCCCCCGAGGGGTCAGGGGGTCACCAAGGTGGGGGGCACAAGTACTCGTGGGGGGGACCCCACCACCAAAGTTTGGGACCAATCCGGCCAGGGGGGGCTGAGAAAAACGAGTCACAAAATTTTGAGGACAATAATAACAATAACAATAACAATAAATATCTCCTAACGGCAATAAACGGGCCCAAATTGCCCCTAGGGACGTCAAAATCCCAATTTCGAAAATTTGACCCCGGGGACCCCCTGGGCAGGGTACAGTTTTACACGTATTTTTCAACGCGAACCTCAATTTTTGAGGACACACCTCACCTCACCCACTGACACCTCATACACCCCCAAGTGTCCGGGGCATCTACTCCTCAGAGGGATTCCACTCACAAAGTTTGGAACCAATCCGACCAGGGGGGGCTGAGAAAAACGCATTGGAAAACCGTTTTACACGTATTTTTCAACGCGAACCTCAATTTTTGAGGAAACACCTCACCTCACCCACTGACACCTCATACACCCCCAAGTGTCCGGGGCATCTACTCCTCAGAGGAATTCCACCCACAAAGTTTGGAACCAATCCGACCAGGGGGGGCTGAGAAAAACGCGTTACAAAACCCGAGGACAACAATAATAATAATAAATATCTCCTAACGGCAATAAACGGGTTGCCGACAGTAGGGGACCCTCTATTCTAGGCAAAGGACCCTCTATTCTAAGCAGAGGACCCTCCATTCTAAGCAAAAGATTGTCTATTTTTGGCAAAAAACATGATATTTATGAACACACGACTCATAACTCCCCACACACATTTTTGGTAAAAATACCTACCAAAATATGATCTTAGTCAGCATGCTATTCTATCAGCATTAATTTAGCATCATTCCGTCAAAAAATTTGATAGAAATTCATCATTTCCCATTAAATCACTCGATTATCAAAAATGGGGGGGTCCCTAGAAACACCAAAATCTCAATTTCGAAAATTTGACCCCTGAGGACCCCCTAGGGGGGGGGGTACCCTGAGGGTCGATAAGGGGGTCCAGGGGGGTCCTAGGCAAAAATGGACCTCGGATTCGTGTTCAGGGGCCCAATTTACCCCTAGAAACACCAAAATCTCAATTTCGAAAATTTGACCCCTGAGGACCCCCTAGGGGGGGGTACCCTGAGGGTCGATAAGGGGGTCCAGGGGGGTCCTAGGCAAAAATGGACCTCGGATTCGTGTTCAGGGGCCCAATTTACCCCTAGAAACACCAAAATCTCAATTTCGAAAATTTGACCCCTGGGGACCCCCTGGGCAGGGTGCCCTAGGGGGGTCATGGAAGGGTCCAGAGGGGTCCTAGACGAAAATGGACCTCGGATTCGTGTTCCGGGGCCCAAATTACCCCTAGAAACACCAAAATCTCAATTTCGAAAATTTGACCCCTGAGGACCCCCTAGGGGGGGGGGGTACCCTGAGGGTCCATAGGGGGGTCCAGGCAGGTCCTAGGCAAAAATGGACCTCGGACCCAGAAGAGTCCTTACTATTGCAACACACAAGCACAATAGGTTTCGTCCTGGAAACACACTTTTCTGCATACACTATTCGACGCACCTATGTAACCCCATTGAAACATTACCACAACAGGTTTCGACACCAAATTTTTGAAATCACGTGACCCGGCCCCCCCGAGGGGTCAGGGGGTCACCAAGGTGGGGGGCACAAGTACTCGTGGGGGGGACCCCACCACCAAAGTTTGGGACCAATCCGGCCAGGGGGGGCTGAGAAAAACGAGTCACAAAATTTTGAGGACAATAATAATAATAAATATCTCCTAACGGCAATAAACGGGTTGCCGACGGTAGGGGACCCTCTATTCTAGGCAGGAGACCCTCTATTCGTGTTCAGGAGCTCGAATTACCCCTAGAAACATCAAAATCTCGATTTCGAAAAATTGACCCTTTTGGCCCTCTGGGGCATGGTACCCTAAGGGGGGGGGGGGGCTGGGCTACCCTCAGGGGGTCATAGGGGGACCCAGAAGAGTCCTTACTATTGCAACACACAAGCACAATAGGTTTCGTCCTGGAAACACACTTCACTACATACACTATTCGACTTACCTATATAACCCAATTGAAACATTACCACAACAGGTTTCGTTCATTACATTTTTTTTGAGACCCCATTTTTGAGGTCACGTGACTCGACCCCCCGTAGGGGTAGGAGGGTGCCCGAGTGTCCGGGGCATCTACTCCTCAGAGGCATTCCACCCACAAAGTTTGGGACCAATCCGACCAGGGGGGGCTGAGAAAAACGCGTTGGAAAACCGTTTTACACGTATTTTTTAACGCGAACCTCAATTTTTGAGGACACACCTCACCTCACCCACTGACACCTCATACACCCCCAAGTGTCCGGGGCATCTACTCCTCAGAGGGATTCCACCCACAAAGTTTGGGACCAATCCGACCAGGGGGGGCTGAGAAAAACGCGTTACAAAACCCGAGGACAACAATAATAATAATAATAATAACAACAACAAATATCTCCTAACGGCAATAAACGGGTTGCCGACGGTAGGGGACCCTCTATTCTAGGCAAAGGACTCTTTATTCTAAGCAAAAGATTGCCTATTTTCTATATTGTCTATAACTCCCCACATACATTTTTGGTAAAAATACCTACCAAAATATGCTCTTAGCAACCATGCTATTCTATCACTATTAATTTAGCATCATTCCGTCAAAAAATTTGATAGAAATTCACTATTTCCCACTAAATCACTCGATTATCAAAAATTATCCACAAAACTCCCAAAATCCCAATTTCGAAAATTTGACCCCTGGGGACCCCCTGGGCAGGGTGCCCTAGGGGGGTCATGGAAGGGTCCATGGAAAATGGACCTCGGATTCGTGTTCAGGGGCCCAAATTACCCCTAGGGACGTCAAAATCCCGATTTCGAAAATTTGACCCCTGGGGACCCCCTGGGCAGGGTGCCCTAGGGGGGTCATGGAAGGGTCCACAGGGGTCGTAGACGAAAATGGACCTCGGATTCGTGTTCCGGGGCCCAAAGTACCCCTAGGGACAAGTTCTTGTCCAAATCCATCACAACACGCTATGCCATAGCTTTCGTTCTGGAAACACACTTTAGTATTCGACTTACCTATATAACCCCATTGAAACATTACCACAACAGGTTTCGTTCATAACATTTTTTTTGAGACCCCATTTTTGAGGTCACGTGACTCGACCCCCCCTAGCGGTAGGAGGATGCCCGAGTGTCCGGGGCATCTACTCCTCAGAGACATTCCACCCACAAAGTTTGGGACCAATCCGACCAGGGGGGGGCTGAGAAAAACGCGTTGGAAAACCGTTTTACACGTATTTTTCAACGCGAACCTCAATTTTTGAGGACACACCTCACCTCACCCACTGACACCTCATACACCCCCAAGTGTCCGGGGCATCTACTCCTCAGAGGGATTCCACCCACAAAGTTTGGGACCAATCTGACCAGGGGGGGCTGAGAAAAACGCGTTACAAAACCCGAGGACAACAATAATAATAATAATAATAACAACAACAATAACGACACGGACACGACAAATATAAGGGGTTGCCCGCTTTTTGCTTCGCAAATTGTCGGCAACCCAATAACGACACGGACACGACAAATATAAGGGGTTGCCCTTTGCTGCTTCGCGGCTAGTCGGCAACCCAATAACGACACGGACACGACAAATATAAGGGGTTGCCCGCTTTTTGCTTCGCAAATTGTCGGCAACCCAATAATAACGACACGGACACGACAAATATAAGGGGTTGCCCGCTTTTTGCTTCGCAAATTGTCGGCAACCCAATAACGACACGGACACGACAAATATAAGGGGTTGCCCGCTTTTTGCTTCGCAAATTGTCGGCAACCCAATAACGACACGGACACGACAAATATAAGGGGTTGCCCGCTTTTTGCTTCGCAAATTGTCGGCAACCCAATAACGACACGGACACGACAAATATAAGGGGTTGCCCGCTTTTTGCTTCGCAAATTGTCGGCAACCCAAAAATGATTAATGAAACATCAAAAATTGCCTAAAAAAAAATTAAAATAACGCATGAAAAGATTGAAACATCGAGACTTGAGATTTAGTCCACGGAAGTACGTTTTTACGGAATTCTGCAAGTGAATCTGATGTAAAGCAAAATTTAAGCTAACACTTTTTTTTGAGGTTTTAGCATAAGGTACACAATATATGAGTGCGAATTTATCCCAAATTTTGAACAAAATCCTTCTAGTAGTTGTCAAGTTTAGCGGACTTTTGTGTAATGTAATATAGTTCAAAAAGGTTACATAAATGTGACGTAATCTGAAAAACCGAAACGCGGAAGGATAAGTTTTGGCATCCAAATTTTATTGAAAGTTTTTGACATGCCCGTGTGTCATTTTTTCTTTTTTCAATAAACGGCCGTTTTGACTAGCATAAAATTTTAAAAAAATTGTAACTGCTGAAAAATATTTTCTGTGAAAATTAAAAATTATTTTTTCAAGCTATTTTAGCAAGCATTTATATACTTCATAATAGTTTATAGTTTTCTACATTAATATGCGTACTATTATTATTGATTGAAAACTAATAGTAAGTTGTCAAGTTTTACTCCTGCAAAATTGTCGAAAACGTTACTACCAACTTAAACGACAAAACGACTTAAGGGGGTCATAGGGGGGTCCAGGGGGGTCCTAGGTAAAAAATAACCCCAGATTCGTGTTCAGGGGCCAAAACTACCCCTAGAGACAGTGTTTTGTCCAAATCCTTGAAAAAAAATTTTTCAAGTTCACAAGGGTCCCCCCTTGTGTTCCATCGTTTTCGGGGGTCACGTGACCCGGCCCCCCGTGGGGTCAGGGGGTCACCAAGGTGGGGGGCACAACTACTCATAGGGGGGGTCCCCCCACCAAAGTTTGGGACCAATCCCCCCAGTAACTTCAGAGAAAAACTAGTAACAAACTTTTGCTAACAGGAAAAAAAACAACAACAACAAAAAAAAAAAACAACAGGATTATGAATACAATGGGTTGCACCCCTGCTTCGCGGGGGGTCGGCAACCCAATAAACGAACTCATTGGAACAAATATATTAGTTCAAAACCATTCACGGATTGTTTTGTTATTTGGTAACAAAGCGATCCGTAAATGGTTTTCAACTAATATTATAATTGTTCCAAGAAATTAGTTTATTATACTTTATTCTCTTTCTATTTTCATGAAGTGATGCTAGCGATTATAATTAACCCTTTAATCCGGTAAAGGAATAAGCCCTTAGAACCGGTACAGCTGTGCATTAGGTAACGTAATGGAACTAAACATAAATATTGCGTAACACAACAAAATTGCAAAAGGTTTGCATTTCCAAAGTAACGTATGAATTGCCATACAAAATGCTCATTTTATGCCACGAATTCAATCTAAAAAGGGCAAACTTAGCAAATATAGTCGCTAAATATATTTACATATTATAAACACAAACATAACCATACAATGTAGTGTTGCACAACTACAAAAAGCTAAGCATGATTTTGTTCCCACAGTTGTACCTGTTCATCAATGAACATATTGTAGTAAACTTCAGATAGTATAAAGTCTTCCAGTTAAGACACGTTCTCACTCAGAATCGAGCTTTTTCGAGATAGCTTTCGCAGTCGAAAAAATCGACTTTCTCCGATCGGGCTCAAATTTTGTCCAAACATTATATCACATAACTTATTACGCTATGCAAAGTTTTAGCTCCCGAAATTGATCCTGGCTGGAAATACGACCTTTCAAAAATTGACATTTTGAGTGAAAAATCGATGCCTGAGTTAACTTTTGTAATTCTTTATAAAAATTTATCCAAGCAAGTTTGGATAATGAAAAGATTGTCCTAGGTGTAAAATAAGTTGAAAAATTCAAATTTGAAGTTATTTTTGCTGTAGAGTGCAAAGAATGCAAAAATTTTAGCCATTATTTCAAAAAATGCTATTTTCGCAAAAACACATTTTGCCCCCAAACTATACCCGGAACCCCCACTTCCGTAGATATTAAAACGGATTCTAAAACGTTTTTAGAAGCTCTAAAACATATCAAAAAATTAGCAAAATTGAATAATCCTCCGGGGGTTAAAAATGACAAAAACTGAAATTTTGCATGTACTGGCTGGTGACTACCTCTGACTTAAAAGTCATGTTTGGACCATAATAGACTAAATTTATGCGCCCAATTGCCAATGTATGTCCGTACCATAGACCCAGGTAAAATACCATATGGTTAGTTTCATTGGTGAATGTATGTATTTGATACAGTAGTTAAATTAAGTTTTGTCAGCTAACTAAACTCGTGCAATAAAAACACAAAATTCTCACTATTTCGTTCAATAATACTGTTTGTATCCGTTGTGTCGGTAAAGTTATTACAAATAATTAAATGTCTTTATAACCCTTAAATCATACCTGAACATCAGCTATATCGATTAATCCTTTGTGTGTCAAAAATGCAGCAACAATAACTCATGCGTTTTTGCGTTTTTGACTAATGTCAACAAGTCCAAGCAAAGATCAATTCATGAATATTATTTTTTAGTCCAATTATTATATAATTAAATAAAACATATTTTTTATTAACATTCATTTTATTTTTACTTTGCATGGTAGCATATGATGCTTGAAAATCATTACTGTGACACTAGTTTTCACAATAAACCCCTAAATCTGGTTTCCAAGTGTATGCAGCAACTGATATTTATGAGTCCAATTGTGTTTCACAAGGGTTTGAAAGTTTATATATGCGTCCAATAGATACCCTGTGAATGTTGGGAGGGCATATAAGCACTTGCTTTCCTCGTTCACCAAGGGAACCTATTATTGAGTCTGAAATCTTGTTCATAACTTTTTGCTTAAAAAAGTGTGTGAATATTGTTTGCTTTACATATATCACCATCAAATTTTTTACAACTAGAGTCACCTTCGTTGATTTTGTTAATTAAAAACTGTCTGAAATTGGGAGAAAATCTTGTGCGTGAGGGTGGTTTTCTTAATGCGTATCCCAGTGATGGCTTCTCGTTTATAAATTTAAAAATCATGCATATTTGAACGCAGTGAGACCGCTTAGTTTTCGGCTTAGTTTTCTTGAACCTAATTTGCTAAAACATTGATTCATTCTAAAACGAAAACTAAGCCTAAAACTAAACTAGGTTTTTTCAGAAACTTAAAGTGGATTTCAAAAAGGTGGTTTTACTAAACCATTGGTTTTACGTACGTTTTGCATGATTAGCACAGAATTTCATTACGAAATATAGTCTAATTCTTTACGAATTTCGCAAATTTTCTTAAACCATTGGTTTAGCTCAGCTGAGGTTTCAGTAAAACAAAGACTTGCTGCGCTGCAGGTTTGAAATTTCAACTGAGATAAACCATGGCTTAAGAAAGTATACGAAATTCGTAACGAATCGGACGATATTTCGTAATGGAATCATGTGGAAATCATGCAAAACGTACGTAAAACCAATGGTTTAGTAAAACCACCTTTGTGAAGTCCACCCTTGATGTTTTGACATATTGCGTTGAGAGGTTGGGGCTCAAAAAATTCTATTAAACTGCCACCCAATTCTCGCATGGTAAAATTGCAAAAACCCGCAAATTTTTAACTACAAATCAGCTACGAACTTAGCACTAATTGGTAAATGATGGGCAGTCTTTTTACTGTTATCATATGTAAGCTTGAAAGATTCCACGCAACATCGCTAAGTCAGACAACCCATTCTAGCTCAAACATTAATAAAAAAATCTAGCATGTTTGATATACAAAGTTTAAACTTGAAGTTAGCCAAAGTTTGCCGGTGAACTGACATTCTTCTGCAGCAGACAATTTTGGCAATTTCATGCTTGGGATTCTATTTGGAAACTCAAACTATGAAAAAATCTTCGTATTTTTGGAAAATTTTGAAAACTTCAAGTCTCATCTGAAATACCGAGACCACCCTATGGCAGGTCTCGGTTTTCCTACCGAGACCGAGACCAGTCTAGTCTCAGGCGTTTTACGAGACCGAGACGGAAACCAAGACCGAGACCGAGACTGCCAACCCTGGTTCAAATATGCATGATTTTGAAATTTATCTTAAGAGCAGCCGTCACTGAGATACGCATTAAGAAAACCACCCTCACGCACAAGATTTTCTCCAAATATCAGACTTTTTAATTAACAAATTCAACGAAGGTGACTCTAGTGCTAAAAAAAATTTGATGCCTTGACATTGCTGCTTTGATGCAGACTGTAAAAGACCCCAATTCTGGGAAACATCTATTTGCACCAAATGACTCTTTATCGTGGCAACAAATCGCCTCATACTGGAGTTCAACGGCAAGAAAGTTTAGGCGAGGACAACGCGAAATAGAAAACACTGATGACATAATTGTAAAAAATAACGAAATTGCGGAAGCAACGGACGACTTATACGTTGACGATCCAAACGTGGGTACTGTTGACGATTTGATTGAAGAAACAATTTTGGACGTTTTAAACAAGTTGCGTAATTAACTAGCAAAAATCATATTGCGTTTTGAAATGAAATAATGAAACTGTTTTGAATTCAAAAAATACTTTGTGATTATTCGAACGTGGCTGTAGTATCACCGATTACATAAGTGAAAAATTTTGGGAAAATATTTTGTCCTTTGTTTTTTATTCTGTGAATTCACGTATACAAACAAAATGAGAAAAGCAAACAAAATTCACACAGTTTTTTAAACAAAAAGTTATAAACAAGATTTCAGACTCAATAATTGGTTCCCTTGGTGAACGAGGAAAGCAAGTGCTTATGTGCCCTCCCAACATTCACAAGGTATCTATTGGAGTCGCACACGCATATATAAACTTTCAAACCCTTGTAAAACACTGTGCTGCAGACACTTGGAAACCAGATTTAGGTGTTTATTGTGAAAAATAGTGTTACAGTAATGATTTTCAAGCATCATATGCTACCATGCAAAGTGAAAATAAAATGAATATTAATAAAAAATATGTTTAATTTAATTATATAATAATTGGACTAAAAAAATTATATTCATGAATTGATCTTTGCTTGGACTTGTTGACATTAGTCAAAAACGCAAAAACGCATGAGTTATTGTTGCTGCCATTTTTGACACACAAAGGATTAATCGATATAGCTGATTTTTTGTGCTGATTTTATAGCTGAATTTTGTGTTTTTATTGCACGAGTTTAGTTAGCTGACAAA
>JASANF010000649.1:0-10452 GCA_030248245.1 Trissonchulus sp. WLG1_4
ACAAGCAAAGCCCAATGCAAAATGTGCAAATTGTAAGCCTATATTATCACTGCGTGAAAAGAAACCTGCTGCGCACCAAATAATAATCTTCTGAGCCAAACTGCAGTAAAATCGAGCTAAATTGAAGCTACCCCTCAGTTGTGAACTAAACGTTAAGCGGCAACAACTGCGCTAAGTTTCATTGGTGAAGTTCTCTTAAACCGATTTAAACAATTTAAGGCTTGACTACATAGGTTTTAGGCAGCCCTACGATCCTACTAAACACACAACATTAGTATTGAGAGAGGGCGGGTCTGGCAAGGTAGAGACAGTGATTTTTGCAACCCCCGGCCCGGACTACCACGGACCGCCTTCCCAACATTGGGAACCGTTTCATTTGGGAACCTGCCAGTCACGCACTCAGGCCTCGCAACAGACCATCTCTCTCCAGAACCGTCTGTTTCATTTGAAAATGCCGCAAAAGCATTTGTGTGATGTCAGGCTTACAAATGGCGATTGGTCCAAAATTTTGGTCGATATTGGTAGTCTAATGTCTGGCAGTATTTGACACCATACAGCATTGGCCTAGTTTCGCAGTGAACGTACTATCTGAAATCAAAAGGCTTTGTTTTGCAATCTGTGAGCGAAACTGCTATGGCGACACTACCAACTCCAGCTAATCGTCAGCCAAACCGATTTGGTTCAGTCCACCGTTTGTTTTGTAAATGTGTAACGCGTTTAATGGATAGTAAATTAATCTTGCATTCGAAATTTGTCTGCGTAACGGTTTTTTATTTGTATGACACAAACTAGCAAAAACAAAGGTAATCATAATTTTATGAATTGTGAGTGCTATCGTTCACAAACGCATTTCGGAATGAGTAATACTGTACTTGCCTTAACCATGTACTGTAAGCCAGTAAGCCTATGGATTTTTTTCAAATAGTGGGCTGATTAGTGACTTCGTGGCCATCAAGTCTATTTTTATGTAATATAAAAGACAAATTATGGATCTAAATGTCTGTGTGAAACTGTGTGAGATAGTGAGCCAAATTAAAACTATAGTATCAATGTAAGACTACATATTATGTGAACTTTCTGAGACCAAAAATTGCAAACTGGCTTTGTAGTCGAATATGCAAATGAAGTGTGTACAACCTGGAAAACAGTGTACGTACGTTTTTATTACAGCATACAGTGCCACTGCCGAACAGACGCTTTTTACACACACACCGACGTTCACCGATACACGCACAATTGCATCGATCAGAACATACACAAACGCACACACAAATCCTTTCAAAATACACGTTATTATCCGACAGACTCATTCTAAAGAAGCCTGCTGCGCTGTGGCGCAGCAGGAAAAAACAGCATTTTTGCGCACCAGCGCATGTATCGGAGCGGCTATAGAAGCTAGACCAGGAACGAATTTTCGGTAGTAAGAAACGAGTCCTAGAAAACTCTGAACTTCGGAAACATTACAAGGTGGCGGAAACTTGGCTATAGCTTCCAGTTTTTTAGGGTCAGGACTCACCCCATCAGACGAAATCACGTGGCCTAAGTAAGTTACCTCAGGTTTACAAAAAGTGCATTTCCTCCTTTTAAGTTTGAGATTAGCAGCTCGCAAACATTGAAATACACTTTCTAAGTGGCCTAAATGTGCAGCAAAGTTTTCTGAATAGACTATTATATCATCTATATATACCAGACAAAACTTCCAGAGAAACTTTTGTAAAACTTTGGACATTAATCTTTGAAAGGTAGCTGGAGCATTGGTGAGGCCAAAAGGCATGACCTCAAACTCAAATAACCCGTCTCTGGTTGTGAATGCAGTTTTTTCTTTATCTTTTTCATCCATAACAATTTGCCAGTAGCCACTGCTGAGATCGAGTGTAGTAAAGTACCTACACCCTGCCATTGCATCTAAACATTCATCAATGCGCAGGATCGGATAAGTATCTCGTTTGGTGAGGGAGTTAACTTTTCTAAAATCCTGGCAGCCTCGCCAGTGTGAAGAAATAGGGCTGTATGAAGTAGGACTCTGGTGATAATTGCAACGATCCACAAAAACTTTATTACAAACCAACAGATTATAAGCCAACAGCAAGGTACATAAAACTGCCAGGCCGAGGTTAAGCTGTCAACAGGTGACTGACTATAGTAACGAGGTTCTTTTTTTAGAATGAGTACGAGAAACACTAGTTAACCAAGACATATGCTTCATTACATTACAAGGACTTAACGATACGGTCGACGAAGGTTAACAGCTGGCTTTCGCACGAACGACCCGGCAGGAAACCATGTTGACTTGGGATTATTAAACCGTTTTCAAGACCATGCAGAACCATCTCAAACGAGATCGTTGATTCCATGACTCTGCTGATTACTGAGGTGAGACTAATCGGTCGGAAATTTCCAGCCTCGTGCAGTGAACCTTCCTTGTGGATCGGAATCACATTAGCAGTCCTCCATTCTACAGGAATGTAAGTGTGTTTCAGACTTTCGTTGAAGAATACAGATAGAATAGGGTACAAGATGGATCCACACTCCGTCAAAACCACCGGGGGTACCCCATCGGGACCAGGTGCCGCAAACCGCTTCATCCGTTTCACTGCACAGCGAACCTTACTAGGAGTAAATACAACGTCAGGCATTCTAGTAGTGGTAACCGGAAGAATATCAGTTACCAGCAAGGCTTCATCGCGGTAAACGGACGCGAAGAATTCAGCCATAACGGCAGCGCATTCTTGGTCAGATTCCGTAAGAGATCCGTCAGGTTTACGGATAGGACCCACCGACGGTCTTGACTTGGACATTGCGTTCACATAGGACCAGAATGACTTTGGATCGGAATTAACATTGTCTGCCAGCTTGGACTCAAAGCTATACACAGCGTGAAGAGATAGCATCGATACTTTCTTGGATGCACTTTTGTAGGCTTCAAGATCGCGCTGGCTACCGGAGCGCTGAAACTTCCGTAGCTTAGTTCTCTGGTTTTGAAGGGCACGGAAACACTTTGCATCTGCCCATTTTGGTCTCCAAGTTGGCTTCTGCTGGCAGATTGGAACAAAAGCCTCAATGCACCTTTGAATGCTTGACGAGATCAGTGACCACATGACTGTAACCGGCATGGCGGGCGAAAAATCGTGAAGCAACGCTGACAGCATGATACGAAAGGCAGACCAATTTACTTTCGTAAAAACCCGCTTTGATGGCGGCGGGGGGCGCTTGTGTGTTTCAACCAAAAACCTGAACCGGACGCCAAAGTGGTCGCTTCGACCAAGGCCGGGAACGGGAGCGACTTCGGAGACAAGATGCTGTTCGTTAGCAAAAACCAAGTCGAGTGTGTTGACGCCCCGGGTTGGAAAATCGACAAATTGATACCAACCACCGTCATGAATGGATTCCATAAAGCCGTCGCAGTGAGTGGGCCAAGCGTGATTAGTCCAATCTATGTCCTTGAAATTAAAGTCGCCCACAAGCAACAAACGCCGATCAGAAGCAACAGAGGGCAGGGATCGTATCATATTAAACAAACAGTCGTCCATGTCGCGCCCATGTGTTTCTGGGCGGTATACAGCAACGACAAGCAAGGACTCGTCACCAAGGAGACGAATACGGCAGCACACAAATTCGTTGTAGCCGAAATCGTCCAAGATAGTACACGAAACCGGACTTAGACTACTGCGGACATAGATAATTACACCTCCACCCCATGCTCCCCTGTCGGCGCGGAATAGAGAATAGCCCTTAACCGACAAGAGACCGTCCGAATCGCGGTCAGGCATGCTCCATGACTCGGTCACAGCCACTACATCAGGGTAGCCATGATTACATAAATACACTGGAAACAAATGCAATTTGTTCATTAGGCTACGAGCATTAAATAACAAACAGGTAAAAACGTTATTCCTTTTGTTACAGCTAAAAACCTTATTAGAACAGTTCACTCCAGTGGCGGGGGTGGGGCTCACCCGCGGAGGCCCGGTGGCCCCATGAGCTGGGCTAAAGGGACCAGCTTCCCTCGGCGAATGGTCATTGTTTTCTCAGCAGTATTCGCAGCACGTAAGGCGTCCACGAGGGCTTTCTGCTTCTTCAACTGTAACTGGGTAAGATCAGGTTTTATGTACACCTTACGGAAATCTGCAGAAGATGCCAGTTGTTTCGCATTCCCCAGGGCAGTGTATTTCGTCTCGGCGGAGCTTAGTCGGACTTTGACAGCACGGCTTTTGCCCGGCCGTTTGTCACCCAGGCGTTGATGAGATACTATTTCGGTGCCGCTGATACCAACCGATTGAAAAATCTTGTGAATGACAGTCTCGTCGTCATCAGCTGACTCCTGCTCTTGCAAGCCGAAGATCATTAAGTTGGTCTCTCGTCGCTTTTGATCCAGAATTTCATTTACTGCCGTTTCTACTATCGAATTTTGATTGGGTAAAGCTGGGTCATCATTGAGTTTCACAGAGCCAAAGGACCCGGTTGTGCCGGTCATCACTAGTAGCCCCTACTTTTTCGTTCAAAACAGCAAAACGAGCTTCCAGGTCATTATATTTTTGCGACAGATCGCCCAGACTCCTAACTAGATTCTTGCTACCGTTGCAAACAAAACAGAACCACATCACCTGAGACTCCTTCTTGTTGATCTCATTGTAGACAGTTTTCGGCAAACCAGAGCACGTGAAGTGGAATGAGCGACGGCATAGGTTGCACTGGATCAGAGTATCACCATTGTCGAGACGTATCACGTTCTCGCAGCTACCACAGGTCGGATTGTCTTCAGTAGCAGCACTACCTCGTCGAGACATCGCCCGTAATCAGGACAATAATCTAATCTGATGAATCTGAATAAATCTGCAAATGCAGCATAATGTACTCATGTATACATGCGTAGGCTTTGATGAAAGATATGTAATAACAAGGCTTAGTAAGCCACAAAGTCGCAGGGGTCTGGTGGCGGCAGCCCCCAGAAAAAATGGAAAGTTTTTGATTTTTATGCAAAATTTGGTCAATTGGAGACGTATCAGAAAATTTTTAAAAGAACATTTAAAAAAGACAATGTATTCCACAAAAATGTAGCATAATATACTCGTGTAGACATGCACATGCAGCATAACGTACTTGTGCATACAGAAAAAATGTGGGAAAAATTTTTATTTTTACGCCAAATTTGGTCAATTGGTGACGTGTCAGAAAATTTTTCCGGCCGGACCATAAACCAAAGAAGGGACCCTTGATGCCAGTAGATGCAGGGGTCTGGGACTCTGGGGGCGGCAGCCCCCAGAATTTTTTTGGATTTTGCATTAAAAACAGTGCATTTTTAGCACATCCCAGGCCCATCGGACACTGTGCATTATTGTGCAAAATTTTAATTTTTGTGTGCAAAATTTTAAAAAAGTGTGCATTTGCACAGGGTTTTGCACAAAAAAACCCTGATCTGGGCTAACAACATGCGTAGACTTCATTGAAATAGTTTATTCGGCCGCAAAACGTCGTTTTTGTCGTTTTGGCCCATACCCCGATCCCCCTCACGAAACCTGTTTTGGTGATGTTTCACAAAAATGTGGCATATATATATAATTTTTTGCATACATTGACAGTTAACGTCTTTGCATCAACACGTGGTTTCTGCAGAGCAAACTGGCGCTTGCGCCGAGGCCAGTTGACTTTTATTATCCGAATTAACAGAATTTATCCGATTTGTAGATATACTAATCGTGAATATTCAAAATTGTCAACTGGGAATAGCTTACAAAAAGTTACAAAAAAATTACAAAAAAGTTACAAAAAAATTACAAAAAAGTTACAAAAAAATTACAAAAATGGTACAAAAACATTTTAGTATTTTTTAGCAAAAACTAGTTTTTTATACAGAATTCGGCCAATTTGTAGACATACTGGTCAGGTCATTAATATTCAAAATCGTCACCTGAGAAAAAACTTACAAAAAAGTTACAAAAAAGTTACAAAAAAATTACAAAAAAGTTACAAAAAGTTTCGTGTATGTTTTCAACGGAAAATTACAAAAAAGTTACAAAAAAATTACAAACTTGCACTCAGATTACAAAAAAATTACATAAAAATTACAAAAAAAAATTTATTACAAAAAATGACATAAAAGTTACAAAAAAATTACAAACTTGCACAGTGAAATTACAAAAATGTGACATAAAAATTACAAATTTATTACATATTGGTTTGTAATAAATTTGTAATTTTTTTGTAATATTTTTGTACTCAGATTTTTTCCTGTGACCCCTAGTGTCCTTAGACGTCCGTTTTCCATGAAAAGCTATTTTTCTTGCTGAAATTTGCTGAAAAATATTCAAAATTTTTATTATGTAATATGTACATCAAATTGAAGGAAATTCACTTCTGAACAACTTTTGTTCTTACGATGCATGTTGTGCGCGTTTTCAAAATAATAAAAACTCACATTTCAGGAGTGCTACCTAAAGTGGGTAACGAACGCGTGTAAGCGAAATCGAAATAGCACTTTTTTTGCTATAGCGCTTTTTTTATGCGCTATATGCGCTATAAGCGCTATGGAATTTGCTATATGCGCTATTTGCGCTATAGCGCTTTTTGGGGGTGCTATATGCGCTATTTGCGCTATATGCGCTATCGGAGGTGCTATATGCGCTATTTGCGCTATAGCGCTTTTTGGGGGTGCTATATGCGCTATTTGCGCTATATGCGCTATCGAGGGTGCTATATGCGCTATTTGCGCTATAGCGCTTTTTGGGGGTGCTATATGCGCTATTTGCGCTATATGCGCTATCGAGGGTGCTATATGCGCTATTTGCGCTATAGCGCTTTTTGGGGGTGCTATATGCGCTATTTGCGCTATATGCGCTATCGAGGGTGCTATATGCGCTATATGCGCTATAGCGCTTTTTGGGAGTGCTATATGCGCTATTTGCGCTATATGCGCTATCGAAGGTGCTATATGCGCTACTTGCGCTATAGCGCTTTTTGGGAGTGCTATATGCGCTATTTGCGCTATAAGCGCTATCGAAGGTGCTATATGTGCTATTTTTTTGGATATGGATGAAACTTCTACAGCAAAATGGCCAGGGGGGATTTGAACCACCCATTGCTAGATTTCTAGCTTAACACTCTACCAACTGAGCTACGCTGGCCTATTGGTGTTTGTGTTAATTTCCCTTTAAATAGTGATGCTGATTTTGGATAGCGCTTACAGCACCTGATGGTGCTATTTGCGCTATTTAGGCGCTATTTTCTGTGATTGGCTAACTTATTGCAAATTTTTGTACTTTTTACTACGTATACGATTCATCAATAAAAAATAACAGTTTTAAATTTTTTTTTTAATTTTTGTTTGTCTTTTAGTCGATAATATAAAAAAATCGCCAGTAGGCCACAACGGGTTGCCGACCGGTAAGGGACCCTCTATTCTAGGCAGAAGACCCTCTATTCTACGCAGAGGACACTCTATTCTAGGCAGACGACCCTCTATTCTAGGTAGAGGACCCTCTATTCTAAGCAGAGGACCCTCTATTCTAGGTAGAGGACCCTCTATTCTAGGTAGAGGACCCTCTATTTCTAGCAGAAAACCCTCTAAAGGCAGAGAACCTAGTGTTCGAAGCAGAAAATCATCCATTCTCGGTAAAGAACCCTGTACTAAGCGGAAGACCCTCTATTCTAGGCGGAGAACCCTCTATTCTAGTCAGAGGACCCTCTATTCTAGTCAGAGGACTCTCCATTCTAGGCAGAGGACCGTCCATTATAGGCAAAAGATCGTCTATTTTCGGTAAAAAACCTGATATTTATGTTCAGGGACCCAAACTACCCACAAAAACCCCAAAATTTCAATTTCGAAAATTTGAACCCTTAGAAGGGGGGTACCCTGAGTGGTTCCTAGGGGGTCCAGGAAGGTCCTAGGCAAAAACGAACCTTGGATTCGTGTTCATGGGCTCAAATTACGCTTAAAAACATAAAAATCTCAATTTCGAAAATTTGACCCCTGAGGGCCCCCTAGGGAGGAGGGGTACCCTGAGCCGGCCGTATAGGGGTCCAGGGAGGTTCTAGGCAAAAATAAACCTTGGATTCGTGTTCAGGGGCCCAAATTACCCCTAAAAACACCAAAATCTCAATTTCGAAAATTGGACCCGTTAGGACCCCCTAGGAGGGGGGTACCTTGAGGGGATCATAGGGGTACCCAGGAAGCTCCTAGACAAAAATTGACTCCAGATTCGTGTTCAGGGCTCCAAATTACCCCTAAAAACACCAAAATCTCAAATTCGAAAATTTGACCCCCGAGGACCCCCTAGGGTGGGGGGTACCCTAAGGGGGTCATAAGGGGGTCCAGGGGGGTCCTGGGTGAAAAATAACCCCAGATTCGTGTTCAGGGGCCCAAATTACCCCTAAAAACACCAAAATCTCAAATTCGAAAATTTGACCCCCGAGGACCCCCTAGGGGGGGGGTACCCTAAGGGGGTCATAGGGGGGTCCAGGGTGGTCCTAGGTAAAAAATAACCCCAGATTCCTGTTCAGGGGCCAAAACTACCCCTAGAGACAGTTTTTTGTCCAAATCCTTGAAAATAAATTTTTCAAGTTCACAAGGGTCCCCCCTTGTGTTCCATCGTTTTCGGGGGTCACGTGACCCGGCCCCCCGTGGGGTCAGGGGGCCACCAAGGTGGGGGGCACAACTACTCATAGGGGGGGTCCCCCCACCAAAGTTTGGGACCAATCCCCCCAGTAACTTCAGAGAAAAACGAGTAACAAACTTTTGCTAACAGGAAAAAAAAACAAAAACAACATCAGGAATATGAATACAATGGGTTGCACCCCTGCTTCGCGGGGGGTCGGCAACCCAAAAATAGCGCATATAGCAAAACGATAGCGCATCAAAGTGCTATAAGCGCTATTTTTTTCATAGGCTTAAAAAATAGCGCTTATAGCACATGAGGGTGCTATTTGCGCTATTTAGGCGCTATTTTGTGCTATTGGCTAATTCATTGCAAATTTTTGTACTTTTTACTACGTATACGATGCTTCAATAAAAAAAAATATTTTCAAAATTATTTCCAATTTTTTGTTTGTGCTCTAGTCGACGATATAAAAAAATAGCGCATATAGCAAAACGATAGCGCATCAAAGTGCTATAAGCGCTATTTTTTTCATAGGCTTAAAAAATAGCGCTTATCCCTTTGCTGCATGAAATTTCAAAAATGCACTAAGTCCAGTCATTGGCTGGGTTTTGATCCGTCACCACAGACGGAGCCTGCGTCACAGGCGCAGCTTTGTGGCAGGACTGTCACGCCTAGCCACTTGGCCACCGGCTCGCTTCAGTCGGATACCTAAGGCATCCTCGTGAAGTAACCGATTCTGTGAAACATAAAGCCGACAGGTTTCACTAGTGTAAGATAGTGCAATTTTTAGACTTATGTAACAGTATGCGGGAAAGGGTTATACTGGGATTCCTTTAACCCTTTGCTGCATGAAATTTCAAAAATGCACTAAGTCCAGTCATTGGCTGGGTTTTGATCCGTCACCACAGACGGAGCCTGCGTCACAGGCGCAGCTTTGTGGCAGGACTGTCACGCCTAGCCACTTGGCCACCGGCTCGCTTCACTCGGATACCTAAGGCATCCTCGTGAAGTAACCGATTCTGTGAAACATAAAGCCGACAGGTTTCACTAGTGTAAGATAGTGCAATTTTTAGACTTATGTAACAGTATGCGGGAAAGGGTTATAGCACATGATGGTGCTATTTGCGCTATTTAGGCGCTATTTTGTGCTATTGGCTAATTCATTGCAAATTTTTGTACTTTTTACTACGTATACGATGATTCAATAAAGAAATATTTTAAAGTTATTTCCAATTTTTTGTTTGTGCTCTAGTCGACGATATAAAAAAATAGCGCATATAGCAAAACGATAGCGCATCAAAGTGCTATAAGCGCTATTTTTTTCATAGGCTTGAAAAATAGATGGTGCTTTTTTTGCACTATTTAGGCGCTTGGGCAATAGATGGTGCTATTTTTGCACTATCTGATTGGACTTTTATTATTACTGGATTATCATTACTGCATTATTATTATATGATAATTATTTAATTGCTGCCAACTATTTCCAATGAAGTCTACGCATGTTGTTAGCCCGTATTAGGGGTTTTTTTGTGAACAAAACCCTGCGGAAATGCACTTTTTTAAAATTTTGCACACAAAAATTAAAGTTTACAATAATGCACAGTGTCCGATGGGCCTGGGATGTGCTAAAAATGCACTGGTTCGAATGCAAAAATCAAAAAAATTCTGGGGGCTGCCGCCCCCAGAGTCCCAGACCCCTGATTTAATCTGGGGCATTGCAGAGGTCCCTTCTTTGGTTTACTGTCCGGCCGGAAAATTTTTCGACATGTCACTATTCGACGAAATTTGGTAAATAAAAATTTTTCCTATTTTCCCGTACTACACGCAGACAATATGTAGTTGAACGAAGTAATAATCA